>BMAU01008117.1:0-195000 GCA_019973935.1 Trichonephila clavipes | reverse complement strand
AAATTATTTAAGTTGAAAAAATCGTTAAATGTGATGCATTTCAAGTACAGATATTTTTTTAGAATTTTAAATTAAAAAAAAAATGAGAGAAAAGAACAAATATGAAATGCTGTTATTCACATGCTTCCATCAAATTTTTTAGGCAATTAAAAAGTTTAGAAGTAATTCCGCTTCACCAAGCTTAAACGTGATGTCAACTGTTGTTGCTGACATGTTAGTTAATGTTAATATTTTTTTTATAAAAGTATATTGAAACAAAAGTGTAATGATAACAGTAATAATTTTTTTTAAAAAACGTTTTTTGAAGTGAATGAATAAAATAAAATAAAAAATAAAAGTATCTATGCATTTTTTTAGCATTAGAACAATTCCCAGGAAGGTTTTGTAAGAAACCAGTGCCTGTTTGTTTCATTAGATAGCTTTTCCTGTCAATCTGTTTATTTAAAACTACAATTTCTATAATTCAAATACCTCTTTTATCAAAAATTAAAATTTAAAATTAATCGGATGTTGTAACAGTAATATATATATTAGAATTATTTATCGAACAAGTAATATATACTTACGACCCAATTTTCAGTCAAAATTTTCATCGCCCCCCCTTCATACAATAATAATGTATTGCATTCAATAGTAATATACTTTGACGAAAAGCTACAATACGACTTTAATTATAAATCGTACAAATTATCAAAATAATTATATAATTTTATAACATGTCCATACTGTCAATGGTAATTATTAAACTTCTTCTTAACTTTGTATTGTAAAATTAATTATAAAACACATTGTGCAGTATTTACACTGATACTTATATCAGTGTAAATTCTTATTTTATTTTTTATTACTTCAAAATGTATTTTGTTTTGATCCTTTCCATAAATGAATAATTTTTTTTAAATAATTTTAAATAATTTTTTAAATAATTTTTTTATTTTCGACTTTTCGATATACTCGCCCCCTTGTAGATTTATCACGCCCCTTAAGGGGCGTGCCTTACAGTTTGAGAAATACTGTATTAATGATTAAAAATTTGAAAAAAAGATATATCTGTATATAGAGAGACAGTGAACTAATAGTAAGAATTGAAAAAAGACCATGATTTGTTTGTATTGTTGTAACAATGAACAGACAGTTTGGCTAGTTTGGATAAAAAACCGTTTTTCGACGCCAACTTTTGTCATTGTTTTAACAATTACATTCATACAGCAAAGAAGACGAATCTAAGTTGGCGTCGAAACTGGTAATTAGTTTGATTTAATAGGTGAATTATTATTTGAAAAAAATTGTATTAACATCCATTGTCATCCACTATAAGTTTTAAAAAAAATATTTGAATTTGAATGGATGAATATAGAAAGTATTATGTAAACAATTGAAAGTTTGAACGATATATATATATATATATATATAATTATATTATGCACACTATTTAAAATTATTAAAAACTAATTATAACAATGAGTCAGCTAACTTTTTGGACCTTCAATTAAACGTTAAGAATAATTTGCTTTTAAGTAATATTTTTAATAAAAGAGACTCATTTGAGTTTAACATTATAAAAATGCCTTTCTGGGGTAGTAATTTACACCTATCAATATTTAGAAATATCATTTTAAGTTTTATAAAAAGAAACAATGATTTAGTTGCTGATAAAATTTCAATCCATTGTAATTTTCCGAAATTTTGCAATAATTGTTTAGAATACAATTATCCTAGTAAATTTATTTTTAAATATATTTCTATTTCTAATTAAATCTTCTTTTATCTTAGTTCGATATTTTATTTTATATTTCTTCTCTCTCTCTCTCTCTATTTAGTTAATTTTTTTTTTAAAAAATATATATTAAAATTTTTTATGCGCTTATTTTAATTGCAATAAAGTTTCTAGTATATAACCATCCAAGTAAATTTATTTTAATATATTTCTATTTAATACTATTATTTCTGAGCTTTGTTCTTTATTTTATTTAAATTTCTTATGTTTTATTTAATTATTTATCTTTGTGGTTAGTTTAATTGCAAATTATCTATCCAGATGGCACACGTTTTTTCTTTCTTGTCTTGGCGTTTCAATCTTTTACGCCATTTCACGTTCTACTTCATTGCAGTAGGTTGTATTTGTGAGTTCAGGATTATTGTTTTACAAGTAAGAGTTTTTCCTAATATTTTCTATATGATTTTTTTTTATTCCTCTCCTTGAGAGATTCATTATTGTTCTGTTTTCTAAATTTCTTTTTACGATTTTATTAGGTTCTTCATCCACGTGTTGTATTAGGCTTAACTTTTCAACTTGGTTTATTTTCTGTCTATTGTGTCGAAAATTTCTGCTATACGGGGAAGGTTTGATCAACAAAGCATTGCTCAACCCTAATGCACTGGCCTGATTCAGCGACAGCTTTAGAAATCATAATAGGTCTCCAGTTTAGTCCAATGACTTTTTTGTATCTACATTTGTTGTGTCAATTGAATTCCAATTTCTTACTTATTTAGCACTGTATGTTCTAGTACTTCTTCACTTTTATTTTATTATACTATATGTATATATATGTATGTATATATATATATATATATATATATATATATATATATACATATATATATCGTTCAAATTTTATATATATATTACAAATTTTATCCCATGTGTAAAAGGTTGGATCATATCCCTTTGCAGAGGACGGCAATTTAATCAAAACAGTATTCAACAGCAATGCCATCTATCGTGCTTACTAAAACGCCGACATCAACCTTTTTCGGCACAGGCCCACTAACATCCGACAGAGAAGCAGCGTTTTTCGCACATCAGTGCCTGTTCACCCGCGCCAGCGGTAAGTTACAATAGCACCGCGAAATGAGTTTTATTTAATCTCTACCGTCCTCCTCGAAGGATTGATTTAAACTTCATATTCTTTAAAATATGCCTATCTAATTTCCATTCTGTAAATATTCCTCCTGTAAATGCTCCCCTAAAATTCATAATAAATTATTTAGTTTTCCACAAGTTCCTTTTTTTCAAATTGTGTGATGTATCTGTACACACGTCTTAAATCCGAAAATTACAAACTTTTTTGAATAAGTTGTATCAATCTGGTCTGTTCTGAAGAAATATTTTATAAAGCAATTTATTACAATACCTGACATCATCGCATGTACAGTTACCACAATTTGACCTATCGATTACGTGTGAGTATGTATTTTCTATGAACAAAGTTGAATATAGAACCTATTCTGAATACGCGACCCGAACCCGAATTTACATACGAACGAAGCCGAATTTATTTGGCTCCAGGAGGCATATCGTGCTCGGGTCGGCGACGCATGCGAAGATTTTAATTGAAAACTATTTACGTTCGTGATTTTTTAATTAAAAATTTCATGCACACATTTTCCGTGAAGATTTATTTTATTTGTTTAAATATATTGATACGAATTTTGTGTAAATAGTGTAAATATTTTGTATTTGAGTGTTTAATGCATTTATATTACTCCATGTTATATTTATTTTGTGTTAAAATTGTACTATTCACAAGCAGTGCCGCCCCTTGCGTTATAATGGCGATTCAATGAGAATTTGACGAAATCTTGGCGGTAGAGCCAAGTTGGCATCATTTTTGGCGGCCATTTTGGCGTCCTTGGCGACCATGTTGGCGAATTCCAAACCTTCTGGAATCTTCTAGAAAATAGTAGATCTCTCCACTCGTGTCACGTTCAATGACACGAGCGGTTATATTTCTAGAAGTTTCTGTCGCGCATATAAAAAACGAGGCTCGCCGGTACGGGAGAGTCTTGATGAAGCCAGTGAGTAGAGAGGATTGTTTTTGACTAGCTCGGCTGTGCTTGTGAATAATATTTACTTACGTGTTATTTTTAAACACTGTTATTGTGCTTGATTGCTGTTGAAGGTGTGAAGACGTTCGGATATTTACCCTGTGAAATTGTTGATGAATCCTGTATTGAAAGGATTGGGTTTTCGATAATAAATTCGCATCGCTCTTAAAGAACTGATTATTTTTCTTTGTGATTGTTTTTGCATAAAATCCTCGAACCCTCGGATCTACGCAACAGTTTGGTGTCAGAAGGAGGATTTTATTCTAATATATATAACAAGAGCGATGGATGAGCAACTGAAGGCTCTGGTGGAAGGTATCAATGCCTTGAAAAGCGCCCAAGAAGAGTTGAATATTCTTGAAAAGAAAATCAACAAAATGGAGAAAAAAATAGAAAATGTTAAAGAGCTGTTTGATGAGAGAATGGAAGAAATGTCTCTGCGAGTAAAATACATTGAAAAGAAGCTTTTAGCTTGCGGGTAAACAAAAAATGAAAACAAGTTTATTCTTGCTTCTCCAGTACCTATGCCTGCCTCACCGTTTCAGTGAAACTGTACACCTATGAGGGAAAAACCAACTGGGAGGTGTACAAGATTCAATTTGGTATAATTTCTGCAGCCAACAGATGGACTGAAGAGGTCAAAGCATGTCAGCTATTAGCATCCCTTAGAGGAGAAGCTGCTGAAGCTTTGCAGACTCTTACCGACACAGAGCTGCTGAATTTGAAATCACTTTATAATGCTCTAGATCTTTGGTTCACCCAGAAAGTCTCCAAAGACTTTGCACGCCTGCAGATGAAAACAAGACATCAGAAACCCGAAGAAAGTTTGCAGGAGTATGCCTTTGAAATGCAATGGCTCACTACCTTAGCCTTTTCTGATTTCTCAGCAAATGTGCGAGAAATGATTTGTCTCGAGTATTTCGTGCACGGGCTAAAGGATGAAGAAATCCAGATGGCTGTAAGAATGGCAGATATCAAAGATCTTAAATCTGCACTGTTATATGCCCTGAAAGTTGAAACTGCCATTCAAGCCAGTTGCATAGACCACCATTCCATCCAAGAAGCTAGAGTGCCGGCAGATGAGCCCTGTGAAACTCTATGTATAATGGGAATTGAGAAATTGAAAGAGGAAATGCAAGCTTTAATAGCTGAACGTCAGAACCGGAGGAGACGTAGTATCACGTGTTGGGGGTGTAGTGAATCAGGGTATCTCAGAAGTAACTGTCCCCAAAACAATAAGAAAGAACGCAGCACCAAGTGCTGGGGTGCGGTGGAGCAGGACACCTAAGAAATAACTGTCCTCGAGTAAATCAGAAAGATCCGCACCGTGCAAATGGTATAGAATCAAAGAAAGTGTGTAGTCACCAAAAAGGTTCAGCAGATGGAAATATTGAAGCCCCTTCGAGAAGACCCTGTACAGAGAAAAGTAAATACAGCTGGAGAATCGAAAAGAAATTTGGCGCGATAGATCCAGAAGTCCGCCAATTCACAACGCCATCAACATCAGAATCAGACCCTTGGAGTGACGAGGGCGTCCGTAAAGATCAATGGACTGATTCCGAGATAAAACAAACATAGACTTCAAAGAGTCTTTCAATGAAAAGCCCAGCTGGCAAGACATCGCCCCTTTCCATCCTACAACGAAGCGTTACTGGGCTCTTTGGGACTCTCTCCATCTGAGAAATTGCGTTTTATATCGAAAATGGGAGCCTGAAGACGGAAAAACATTCAGGCGACAATTAATACTCCCAAAGATAAGAGTTTCAACAGTCCTTAAGAAACTCCATGGCAGTCCAACTGGAGGTCATTTTGGTGTTATCAAGACTTTACAAAAATTTTGGGAGCGCTTCTACTGGAACAATGTGCGCAGTGACGTGGAAAAGTGTTGTCGTACATGTGATCCCTATGCTGCACTCAAAAGTCGCAGGAAACGCACTAGAGGAAGACTGCAGCTATATAATGTGGGAGCGCCTTTCGAACGAATAGCTTTTTACATCCTAGGTCCATTTCCGAGATCGTCAGATGGCAACAACAACATCCTGGTTGTCATGGATTACTTCACTAAGTGACCTGAAGCCTATCCTATTCCGGACCAAGAAGCTTCAACTGTTGCAGAGGTTTTAGTTCAACACTGTATCTCACCATTCGAGGTCCCTCTACAATTGCACTCCAATCAAGGGAGAAACTTCGATTCTGCAGTTTGCTAGAGACTGTGGGAAATACTCGCCATCAACAAAACCAGGACAACAGCTTTGCATCCTCAGTCTGACGGCATGGTAGAGAGGTTCAATCGAACCATCCTGAACAGCCTCTCTCTCCTGGTATCCAGTAATCAACAGGACTGCCATGTTTCCTGCTTACCTACAGGAGTGCCGTTTATGAGACCACTGGCTATTCCCCATCCCAGATGCTCTTTGGACGTGATCTTCGTCTGCCTGCAGATCTTCTGTTCAGCCAGCCACCAGATGCACCCTTGGCGCCTGAGGAGTATATCGAGAAACTCCAGTCACGGATGGAGGAAATGCATCATCTGGCTACGGAAAGAATCGGCATGGCTTCCGAGAAGATGAAGACCCGATACGACGCAAGAGCAACTGTACACGACTTTCACGAAGGCGACAAAGTGTGGTTATGGAATCCGAAACGTCGCAAAGGACTCTCTCCGAAGTTACAGACGAACTGGGAAGGTGCTTACACAGTCCTAAAAAGACTGAATGACGTTTTGGTGCGGATACAGAAATCACCACACTCAAAACCAAAGAAAGTACATTACAATATGCTAGCCCCTTATCTTGGCCAAGATTAATAAGATCCTTAAGTTCAGACCACGGTCATTAATTATTTTGTAAATAATGTAAATTATTTCTTTCTTTTCTAATTCCTTAGTTTTACTTTAATATTTGAATTTATGTTTACATCTATTCATGTGTTTTTAATTTATTTGTACTGTATATGCTGTGGAATACATTTGTTACTTTATATGTGATTATTGTGTAAGTAGTTGCCGGTAAATAGATGCCTCTTACTCAAGGATTGTACTGCCCGGGACGTGCAGTCTTTGAGGAGGGCCAGTGTTACGAATTTTGTGTAAATAGTGTAAATATTTTGTATTTGAGTGTTTAATGCATTTATATTACTCTATGTTATATTTAATTCGTGTTAAAATGGTACTATTCACAAGCAGTGCCACCCCGTGCGTTTTAATGGCGATTCAATGAGAATTTGGCGAAATCATGGCGGTAGAGCCAAGTTGGCATCATTTTTGGTGACCAAGTTGGCGACTTTGGTGACCATTTTGCCGTCCTTGGCGACCATGTTGGCGAGTTTGGAACCCTCTGGAATCTTCTAGAAAATGGTAGATCTCTCCACTCGTGTCACGTTCAATGACACGAGCGGTTATATTTTTAGAAGTTTCTGTCGCGCATATAAAACACGAGGCTCGCCGGTACGGTAGAGTCTTGATGAAGCCAGTGAGGATTGTTTTTGACTAGCTCGGCTGTGCTTGTGAATAATATTTACTTACGTGTATTTTTAAACACTGTTATTGTGCTTGATTGCTGTTGAAGGTGTGAAGACGTTCGGATATTTACGCTGTGAAATTGTTGATGAATCCTGTATTGAAAGGATTGGACTTTCGATAATAAATTCGCATCGCTCTTAAAAAACTGATTATTTTTCTTTGCGATTGTTTTTGCATAAAATCCTCGAACCCTCGGATCTACGTAACAATATTATTGTCGTGGAGAGAGAAGAACCAGTAAAAATAATGGGGAAGAAAAAGATTATTCTTATAAAAGTAATTGAAGATAAGAAGAAACGAAGCATGTGATCTATTTTCTGATTCGGTAGAAACAGCATTTTCTTACAAAAATGTGCCAAAAGAATTGAAATCCAAAATTTTAATGAAATTAATTGCGAAGACGTTGGAAATATTTTGGTTTATAGTGGTGTTGTCAATTAATAGAGAAGAAATGATGAGAAAATAAAAGCATTAATGTGCAAAAGTATGAAACATCCCCGTTTGTTTGCTTACAGAATTTTATGGAAAGTAAACAGCTCTCAGGGCATAATTTTTCCTAGCCTTACATAGCCCACCACGTTATATAAGTTATATAAATGGTACTTACGCATTAAAGTAATGGAACTGGCGACATTATATGAAAGGAAGCACATGACTGCTAATTCAGCGCGTACGACAATTGAGTAATCAGGGTTTCCAACTTAGCGAGTTAAGTTGAAATTTGACACTGTTTCGATAGTAAGTTACCATATAAACATATATATTATGTAAATATAATACATATTTTTAAATAATTAGATTAATTGACATTTAAATTGTGTATAATAGTACATAAATTTATAATAATGCATTATTATTTAAACATTTTTCTTTGTTGAAAATTGATAAAATAAACAAATCCCCCTTGAATGAGCACGAAAAAGTGAATTACTTAACGTCCGCATCTGAAAGTGTTGTAAAAAGAACATATAGTTCTTCTGAACAGTTGGATTTTTTACTCAGAATATATCAGAAGTTTTCACGTCTATCTTGTAATCATAAGTACACGCACATTTTTTTCTTTTTTTTGGTTTTTGTTCTTTCTGACACAGTAAAATACTTATCCTTCTCCCTCACCTACAGAATAAATACGATTCATGCAGGAGCTGAACAACCTAAAATCCATAAATTAAAAAAAAATCTGATTTTCAACACTAATAAAAATGAAATAAATGCACAACCTTTAAGAATTCTGAATATCATTAAAAATTCATGAAGAAACACTCATGCATCAAATTTTTCGATAATTTCATATTGTTAGAAAATAGCAATATATTCCTTTTTTTAATGAGTCATTGAAACTAAGGAAGACAATTCATTAAATTATCACGGATGAATTGTTTTATTCTTGAAACATTGTCATCGTCTTAGAAAATAGTTGATATCTCATTTTTTTCATTGTTTGGAAATGAATAATTAAAAAATTCATAATTTTTTGGCGATACTTTTTTCACGTAAGAAAGAAAAGCCTATTTCGAATATTTATCAATCTATCTGTTTTAAAGTTTTTCGATACATTGAAAGTCAAAATTATATATTTGGCAAATAGTTTTAGTTTTTGAAAATACGAAAGGTATTATTAAAATAGAATATACAAAATTATGACGTGTGTTTTTTCTTATTTTTCCATTTAATTTTGTTCTTATATGCTTTTTTTACTGATTTCTAATTCTTTTTATATGAAATGGGGCAGTGGCGCACACAAGGAAGGGGGTCCAGGTCCGGACCACCGACAACTCTTGATTTTTTTTCGATTGATTATAATCCTATGTATATAGTACGTAAATTTTTTTGAAGTATTTGTTACTAATTAATGATAATTATTTATTCAATTATTTTTTTTTCTGTTTTTTGTTACCCCAAATTGACAAAGTCCGAAGAATATGTTGAGTGTCGTATTGGAGCATGTCACGAGAATGGTGAACTTTCGACCCTCCGCTTGAAAAATTCATGTGTGAGTGAGTCACTGAATGAAAACATTACTATTGTTTCATTCATTAACACAAGAGAAGATTATTAAAAATAAATTTAAAACTAATTCAAATCTAAAATAAATGTAAGTAATACAGTTTCATAAAAGGAATTCAGTTTAAAAATGTGCACTTTATCAACTCCAGCCAACTAATAAATCTTCATTTTGATTAAAATTTTATGAAAAACACATTTTATTCAAGAATATATCATTCAATATAAATTAAAATATTATAAAGTATTTTATTTAAATTAAGAGCAGATCTCATGTTTATGTAAGGAAGTTTTATACGTGTTTATACTTATCTTTCTCTTCATATATAATTTCGGAAGTTATATTATTTTCAAGTTTTCATAACTCCACTATATATATATATATATATATATATATATATTTGAGAAAAAGATATCAAGATCGCGCTATTTTTAAATATCTTCTACAAACTTATTTTTAACGATCAAAGTTTTTTAATGTATCTTTTTTTTGCATTATTTTTCCGAAATCATGCTCTGTGTACTATTACTTCAGTTACATATATGCCACTTCCAAATTATTTAATAAATAATGGGTGTTTTTTTAGAGGTATAGAACTCTTTAAATTGCAATAAAACAACGATGTATTATTCGATTGACATGAATTTTTTTTATTCGAAAGATACTCTTGTGGCATTACATTTTAAATATGATTTACGGCATATGACTGCCACGGCTGGCTCGGATGTAGTCCAATCTGGACGTCCAATTTTCGATGACTTTTTCCAACATTTGTGGCCGTATATCGATAATAACACGGCGAATGTTGTCTTCCAAATGGTCAAGCGTTTGTGGCTTATCCGCATAGACCAATGACTTTACATAGCCCCACAGAAAATAGTCTAGCGGTGTTAAATCACAAGATCCTAATGACCATTTCACAGGTCCAAAACGTGAAATTAGACGGTCACCAAACGTGTCTTTCAATAAATCGATTGTGGCACGAGCTGTGTGACATGTTGCGCCGTTTTGTTGGTACCCCAGCTCCTGGACATCATGATTGTTCAATTCAGGAATGAAAAAGTTAGTAATCATGGCTCTATACCGATCACCATTGACTGTAACGTTGTGGCCTTCATCGTTTTTGAAGAAGGATTCCACCAGCTCATAAAGCGCACCAAACAGTCAGTGTTTCTGGATGTAACGGTGTTTCGACATACACTTGTGGATAAGCTTCACTCCAAATGTGGCAGTTTTGTTTGTTGACGTAGCCATTGAACCAGAAGTGCGCTTCATCGCTAAACAAAATTCGCTTATGAAAATCGGGAACAACGGCAATCTCGTTTTGGGTCCATTCGACGAATCTACGCCTTGCTTGATGATCGTTTTGAAGAATTGCCAAACCAAACTGAGAATAAATCACTTGACAGCTGTTAAATCGGTCGCCATCTTGGAAAGTAAGGCCAACTTAAACTTCTATACCTGGAAAAAAAAACACCCTTTACATACGAATTATGGAATTAATTAAGAGCCACACTGATTGTGATCACTAACGAACGATGAAAGAACTTTGAAACATTCCCTTCTCTAATATGTTACTTAATTGCATAAAAGTGTCACTATTTAAGAACAAAACTTTATGTAGTCGTGAAAGTAAAATTAAGTCGCAAGTTGTTGTGAGATCCTAAATAGGTCTTAAGGGTGTTAAATTTGCCTCGAGAGCTGAAAATATAATTAAGTTTCAAATGGATACAATTCTTTAAAAATTAAAATTAAATAATTCTAATCTTTTACACATTATTTTTTAAAAGAATGAGGTTTCAAAAAAGTGCAAAATATTTAAAATATAATCATAATTTTAAAAATTATAAGCATATGGAAATAAAAAGCATTTCTGTTATAAATATTAAGTAAAGTTTACGGCGCGTATGCTACTATTTTCTGAAATAGCCTTTGATGTGTAAAGCATTATAGAATTATTAAATGTATCACATATTCTTTGAATCCTACCTAATTTTAGTATTATATATATTTTGAAATTCAAAATATTTCAAAATTATTGAAATTTTTAAGAAAAATTTTAAAATTTATATTTTTTATTTCTTAAAACATTATTGTTCGTTATTCTATTTATATAAAAATATCTACAGTGCAATAAGGTTACATTTGCCTTTATAAATCAACTTATTGCTTGTACTATTTTAGAATATATACGCAAAGTGAGACTTAATTTTTAAAATAGAAATATTACTTATTTTATTTGTTATAATTTTTAAGATTTTGATTATATTTCAAACATTTTACACTTATTTAAATCCTCAGCCCTTTATAAATAATGGATAATTATTCGAATGATTTGTTTTTAGTTTCAAAGATTTATATCCATTTGGAAAATGTTTATATTCTTAGCCTTCGAGACAAAATTAACACCCCTGAGACCTCTTAAATGCTTTAAGATTCGGAAACGAGTTATGATGAAATTTAAATATTTGTTTACTCAAAAAGTTTGCAATATTAGCTTCAGGCATGACATTTTTAATTCTCAGTTGATTCTGAGTTAGTTTTTAGATAAGGCAAATATTTGAAAAATGACAAGTATATGTGAGGTAAATAACGCGATACTTAAATAAAAAATAAATTAATTAAAAAAACGTTGCGTAATGTGCTGGATTTTAAACATAAGTTATAAAGCCAAATATATACACAATCGGAACTCCATTTTGCAAACCTGTTTTGCGAATCTCTATTTACGAATTTTTTTTTTTTTGGGGGATTTAGTGTCTTCGCCAAATAGAAGTCCGACCGCGTATTTTTGAAAAATAAGCATTTTATTTTTAATTTCTTGATGATAACAGTATTTACCGTAAAAAAAAGATTTTACACATTAAAATAGCGTAAGCAAAAGGAAAGTTTAAATTCTTAAAAACAAAAAAGTTCAGTTCAGTTTTCTACTAAAATAAAAATCATTTTTCATTTTACTCTTGCATAACATGTTCGCAAGGCCTCATTCAAGAGTATAGTCTAATCTCAGCCTTAAAACAACTTGACTTCTCTTTTTCCCAAAGAATAAAAAGAATAATTGCGTTTCATTCATCCGAAACTGTGAGTAACTTGGAGAATCATAAATATGTATAAAGAGTAGAAAATATCACGAAACGGGGTTCTTTTGCTTGGAACGAGAATAGTATTTACTTTGCTTCCTCTTGAGAAAGTCCATCGTACAGTCAAGAACTTCCTTTTTGAAAACACATTAAAACGTATCGAATCATTTATTCTCTCCCTGGAAACTTTTATTCCTTACTTGAAAAGAATGGTCTTTTGAATGTTTTCTCTCTTTGCCCATGAAGAGATGGTTTTATTCTGTGTTATTAGTGATGTTCTGCTATGTAAGCACCTTTTTTCTTAAAGGTGACATAAAGTGGAAAAATAATTTACATCAGAAACAAAATTATGCGGAGAAATTGAAGTTTTACTGTAAAAGGCAAGATACATTCTTATACAATTTATATAATTATTAAGTATGCAAGATTAACATACCATATAATGCACATTTTTAACCCAAAAAATAAGATTGATATTTACGAGTGCGCGTTATACCCCGGATATAAAAATGTGATAGCTTTAAATATAAAGACGAGCATAGAAAAAAAATTGACTTCTACATAGATCGAAATGCTGTTAATTTAAAAGAAAAGATACTCCTTATGATTAATAAATTTATAAGAAATAGGCATAGCAATAGATGGGAATAGAATAGAATCATTCTCTTAGAAGTATTTGTCATTATCAGGCAATGTTTTCATTTGTTCACACACACACACACACAAATATACTTCATTATAGTACAAAAGTATACTTGTTAACTAACATAAAACACGTGAAAGAAACCATTTATATATTATTACACGACGCAGAAAACTGAAATAATAATAGAGTATAACCCTCGAATGTTTTGTCATCAGCGCCAATTCATTTGACAGTTCTTTTTTACCCCTGAAAGTTTCCGTTTATATAAATCCTTTCTACATACGTTGACATTCTAAGTGAAAAAAATTGCATATTAGGTTATATATAATTAAATACAAAAATAGACAAATTTAAAACGAGTTATATGTTCCCTTATTTGTGAAAGGGTCAATTCTTGAACAAAATATTTTAAAAAAGTATAAGTTTTGAAATTTTCCGAGGACAATAAATACACTCTTAACCAGAAATTTAGATGAGATATTTCCTTATAAAAGTACTCTAAGTTAAAAGGTTTTAATGCATAATTAACAGTTTGATTACCGTAAATCTGGGGTGTCAAACTCTGAGCCGCGGGCCGTATGTGACTCGGCCGATAAATCAACTCACAATAATATATAACAAAATTTCTCCCGAAATAGGAAATATTGTAGCAGAGAAGAGATGTTAAGAGTCAAAACATAAACACTAAACTTTTCTTGTTTTTATATTTATGTTTATTATAATATATTATTCGAAATAAACTTGCGTTTTTGTGAATTTTGATGTTTTTTTCGGCCTACCTAAAGCTAAACCTTGGTTATTTAAACAAAGGTAGTATTTGAGTTTAACACCATTGCTGTAATTCAATAACAATCCTCGGTAAAAGGCATATTAAAACGAAGTAAGAACTGTTTCACTCTAAAATTTCAAAGGAAGTTTATTGCCCTTAACATTCCTCGTTCAATGTCACCATAGAATTCTATATTGAACATTTTGTTCAAGAGATCTTTAAAAATTTTATTTTTTAGAATTTTACGTTTTACTTTAATATATATATATATTTCATATATTTAATATGTCCACTTTAATATATACGTGGTACAAAAAATTAGGGAAGCAAGCAAGAGAATGAAGAAACCGTTGTGCGATAGCCAAGCATGGGCATAAAATGCAGAATACAGGTATACCAAAGCACATTATAGGTAAAAGGAAACAAAAGGCAATTGTATGGAAACTTTAATTCCTTGGAATGGTATAAAGAGCTTGAAGTTATGCTTCAGGTCACCAAGTTAATTACATGTAAATGAAAAAAAATAGGTTGTTTAGTACTGATACAGGATATTTAGTACGTTGTGCGTATTCACGAGCTGCTAAGCCTACATACACCTGTTTCGCATGGATGCGATGAGGTTATCGATGGGTCTATGGGGAATACTGTTACACTCTTGATGAAGGTCAATCTTCCTATTCTCCAAGCAACATGATGCCTCGATCTTGCAGCAATGCATCATTCGAGTGTGCCCCAAACACGATCGATCGGATAAAGATCGGAATAGCACGCTATCCACTCAAAACGCTGTATTGTTTCACCTTCAAGAAGGTTGTTCACAAGACGAACTGTACAAAGTTTGGCGCATTACCGTACATTTAAAGAAAGAAACAATTAATGGCCGCAGCGTAAACATAACATGGGGTATCAGGATCTCGTCTGCATACCATTGAACTCCAGCAAATTGACATTCCGAATCATATGTGGGTCATGAAGTCCTCTTACGCTGTTTCTAGCTCATACCGTCAAACGACCTCGTCTGAAATGTAATCTTTTCTGAAAGAATATTCAGTTTATTATTTTGAATTCCCTTCTCCCACACCAGACCAAAATACTTCTGGTGTTCTACTCTAAACTGAATCAGGACTCGTCTGCAAATAGCATTTAACTCTAATCACTTTGTATCCAATCTCGATGTTGAGAAGCCCACTTTCTCTGGTCTGCACGGTGTCTTGTTATCAAAGGAATACATACCATTCGCATGGAGTCTATTTTGGATTGTTTTGTTTGAAACCCTCCGTCCGGTTGTCAAAAGAAACAGTCCATGGATATGTCTAACATGTGCTGTTATGTTCAACGAGCTGTTAACATAATATATCGGTCATTACTTTCTGTGGTAGTATGTGAATGACTTTGCCCTGGTGGACGTCGAACACGTTCGGTTTCTTGGAATCGATTCCACAGTTTTGCAATGACACATCTTAACACTCTAACAGCATCCAACACGATTCTTTGTGTTTGCCGGGATTCCAATCTCCTGATAATACGCCAAACTATATAGATTCTGGAAGATCACATTATCCTGGTATTTTCCAGTACTCTTATCTCAAAACAACAAACAAAAATTTGCCGTTCAGCTTTTTGAGAAAACGAAAAACAATTTCAATGAAATCAATATTTCGGCACTTATACATTTTTTCAGGTTTTTCACGTCATGAAAGTTGATTTGCATATGAATTTTTCTTCTGTTTTCTGTTATACATTAGACTACGGATGTTTTTTATTTTATGTCAGTTATGCGGAGAATTACACTCATGGACAAAAAGGTTAGCGCACCAAGAAATTATTGCGGGATTGTAATGGAACTTAACATGAAGGTACATAACGGGGAGATATGCAAATGATTAGAAATGCAGCGTGATTGCACATTACGTATAGCCGGTAGAGGGTGTTTAACGTCATCCTCCGTGAAGCATAAAACAGCTAACAAAAGCTTGTTTGAGTGTGCTGAATCGCTTACAATGGAAGAGCTGAGATAGACATGCTATTACGTCGTTTTTGAAGACAAAATAAGAGGCTGTCGCAGTTTGAAAGGGGGAGAATCATCGGCATGATGGAAGCTGGATGGTCAGCCAGGCGAGTAGCGCGTCAAATAGGCCACTCTGATTGTGTTGTGAGGAGATGTTGGGACCAGTGGATCCGAGATATGCCCTTTACACGAAGATCAGATTCAGGATGCTCTGGACAGACCAACCATCAAGAAGAGAACCACATCGTAAGAAATGCCCGCGTATAGCCAACTGCTTCATCGGCAGCCATCCAGGCACTTGCAGCGTCTGCACTAGGGGTCGCTGTGTCTTCACGAACTATACGAATACACCTGGATGGAGGACATTTGGGATCGCGGCACCCATTACGTGTGCTGCCTCTGACGCCTATCTATCGACGCCTCCGTTTGGAGTGGGTCTCGCACGTTGAAATTGGACTGTAGAGGAATGGAACCAGGTTGTCTTTAGCGACAAATCCAGATTTAATCTCAGCAGTGATGACAATCGTGTTCGTATGTGGAGACCCCGTGGTGAACCCCATAATCCTGCCTTTGCCTTACAACGACACACACCTCCTACAGCTGGTGTGATAGTTTGGGATGCCATCGCCTACAATACACAGTCACCTCTAGTATTGATCCGTGTCTCCATGACAGCTCAGCGGTATGTCCATAACATTTTGCAACCACATGTGTTGCCACTCATGCAATGGCTCATATGAGCCATTTTTCAACAAGACAATGCTCGGCCTCACACGACAAGGGTGTCACAAGACAAGGTGACTAGACAAGGCCTCGACAAGGGTGTCACAAGACTGTTTCCACACCGTTACTACCCTTCCTTGGCTTGCACGATCCCCAGATTTGTCTCTAATAGAGCATATTTGGGATCATTTGGGACGGTGAGTTGGGCATTCCAGGAGTTTGAACGAACCAGAGACACGGTTACAGCAAATATGTATCGAAATATCTCAAGACATCATACAGAACTTGAATGTCTCAATGCCCGATCGTATCGCATCGTACATTCGCGGTAGAGCGGGTACAACTGGGAATTATATCCTCCGTTCTTTTGTCTTTCCCTCTGAAATAAATGATCATTTTTCATTGATTTTCTAATCATTTACTTATATCAAAGTAGTCATTGCGTATGTAAAATTTCGTTTCATTTTGACGACTCCTTCTTCGGGCGCTAATTTTTTGTTCATGAGTGTAATTACATAATTTCGTTAAGTTCATATGCTCCCCTAGTTTTTAACAGTGCATTTAAATCGATTACAATGTAATAACAATTATTCAAATTTTAAAAAAAATTAATTTTGTGTTAAAAAAACATTTGTAAAAAAATATTGCAAAGTGAAATTAAAGGCTGTTAAACATAGTTTTAATAAACGGTAATATTTTTAGGTTAGCCTGTTTCAGTTACTTTCACCTATATTCCATATACAGGGGGATTCGCACCGAGATCAACGCATTTGCAGGGTATGTAGGTGGTACACAGACGACTTGGAATGACATAGGTATGCAGGGGCGCAAATGCCGTAGTTGCCTACGGTGCAAAGAAACATAGATGGACAGAAACAGTAACACGTTAATGGACAAAACATGTTTTTAATCGGTTGTACTACAACAGGGTTTCCAAATTACTACCAAAAGTCAGCTGACAGGGCTGGCTGTAGAGCTGCACGGAAATCGTTACGTTTGGAAGCTTCCTGGCATGCCACGTATCCTCAAGCAGCTATAGATATTCAAGGTCTTCAATTGAAGGAATGCGTGTCTCGTACACTAAAAAGAACCAATTAAGTGGTTAAAGCAGTTTTTCTCAAACTGTGGGGCGCGGTAACCCTGCGAGGGGACGCGAACATAATGAAAATAAATGTTTAAAAATAATTTTTTGGAATGAAGTAAACAAAATGCTTTCTGACATACTAAAAATACACATTTACACTGATATAATTTATTTTTATCATCTGGTGATCATCAAAAATAAAAGATTCCACTTCAAACGCCCTTTAGCCATCTTTGATCCTATAACCAAAATAAAAAAAAATTGTTTGCTTTGCGGTCAATATGAGAACGATGAGGGATTTTTTTTACGTTTCTTTTAACGATATCAAACGATGAGAGATTTTTGTATTACGTTTCTTTTAACCTAAAATATTACTTTAGCTGACCTTCGAACTTACTGGTATGGTTATCTCCGTGTTTTTTTTTAGGGAAGTTGAAAATATATATAATATATTTCTGTTTCATCTTTTTCCATCTTGTGAAAGAGTTTTATGATTTATGGATAAGCACGAGTATTCTGAAACATATAATGCATTATGAAAAACGTTTTACACAATTATTTTTTGGAATATGCTACGCTTTCCCCATGAACAATTTTGTAGTTTAGATTGCTGTGTTGTACGATTTATTATGGTTTATAAATGTAAATAAGTAGAATATTAAAAAAATGGACATCTGTGATCCCTTTTGAAGGAAGTTTAAACTGATCATGCAATTGAAGAACCTACTGAAATAGTGCATATTAATCAAGATATAGCGAAAGTAAATATCAGAAAAGCGTTAGATATGAAACGTTTGAGTTGATTTGAAATTTTCAAATGCTGCCTAAAGATCTCTATGAAGAAAACTATGAAGCCATAATGTAACACTTCGCCTTGTCAAAAAGACACAAGGAAGAAAAAAGTTCAAAATGCTGTTTGTAGATCATCAAACAACAGCAAAACTACAAAAACGTGAACAAAATATGACAGTTTAGCTGGAAAATAACGTTCCTGTGTGGTTAGCGAAAAGGGTCTGTGATTTATGTCCTTTATTAAGGACACGCACATTTGGAACATTTCCTTTAGTTTTATTGGATTTTTTCTCAAATTTTCTAAGAAAAATTGAAAAGTCCTTGAAAGTAGGTAAGTATATTTTCTCTGAATTAAATTATTCACTGGAATTGTGATTTTTATCGTGTATAGTAAAAATAACTATAAAATAAATTATAGTTTTAAAACAAACTAAAAAACACTCTTTTATATTGAATCGAACTAAAAAGTTAAAAAAAATACATATCACTTAAAAGTAACATAAACAAAATTTAACATTTATCTTGTTAATTTGTACAGTTTATAATTATGATCGTATTGTAGCTTTAGAGCCAAAGTGCATTACTATTGCATTCAATACCTTATTATTTTTAGTGGGGGGGGGGCGATAAAAACTATGATTGAAAATTGGGTTGCCAGTAGTGAAAGTTTGAGAAACACTGGGTTAAAGAATCTGTCTCAAGAAACCTTCTACTCACACTCGTGATGTTCGTGTGACGTGGAATAATCCAGTTCCGGTAAAGTTTCTGGTACTACTGCTGAGCGTAGTGTCCGTTTCAATTTGCATCTTGATACACTATAAGAACATAGACAGTTCCTCGGTTGAATACGAGCTCATCCTGCTACCTAGGAAACGAATCGCAAATGACGACTTCCAGCAGGGCCTATGCTCACAAAACCTTACATTCAGACGACTTTTGGTCGTAATTTCAAACACTTGTTGTAGTTCAACCTTTAAAAAATGTGTTACGTCCCTTTAATGCATTGCTGTTTCTTTTCTCTTTTTCTCTTTGCACCATAACTTGCAAGTACGGCATTTGTTAACCAGCATTCCTATGTGATTGCGACTTGTCTTTATAACTCCTCACACGCTGCAAGTTTGTCAATCTGGTAGTGAATCACCCACTATAATAATCAAATGATTCTTTAACAATTATAATTAAAAGAAAATTTTATGTTTAAGGTATCCAACTACGTTCGGAACCGTGATTTTGCAAAGCGCATAAAATGGATAATTTTCATGATATTTAGTGTCATTTTGATTAGAATCTATGCATAAAATTGTTTTAAGGACATTTTGACAAAAAAATTTTATTTAAATATAATATTTTGGCAAAAAAATTAATTTAGAATAGACTTTTTTTCCAAATGTTCTCCTTTTGGGAAAAATGCTTTTATTAGAATAATATTTTGCTGTATATAGATAGCCCAGACCTCTGTGCAGAAACTCAACTAGAATTTTTGAAATATATAACTTAGAAGTGGGTTTATTCATATTTTACGACAACAGTGGGGAGAAATATTAAGAAAAAAAACGCCAAAAATTATTTTAATTGGTGGTAACTCTGAAAATAATGTGAATTTTTCAAAAATTCTAGTTGAGCCTCTGTAGAAAGGTCTGAGCTATATACAGGCAAAATATTATTATAATAGAACCATTTTTCACAAAAGGAGAACATTTGGAAAAAAAGATTATTCCAAGTTAATTTTTTGCCAAAATATTATATTTAAATAAATGTTTTTTGTCAAAATGTCCTTAAAACAATTTTATGTGTGTATTCTAATCTGAGTGACACTAAATATCATGAAAATGATCCATTTAAGCGCTTTTTTAAAATCACGGTTCCGAACGTAATCGTATACCTTAAGTGATATTAATAATAAGTGGCATGATTAGAGATCAAATATGTATTGGCATGCATAATTTCAGGACTAAATAAAATGAAGTGTCAAGGGTATTATTATTTTCATAATAAGGCAAGACTTGTGATTCGTTTATAGCTAAATATATAAGCAAGTCGGCTGGCTGGGTGGCGTGGTAGGTTAGTCACTGGCCTTCTGCACCTAAGGTTGCGGGTTCGACCCCTTCCCAAATCGGTGGATTTTCATGATGCAGAAAATCGATAGCGAGCATGTTGTATGATTATACGGTATGTAAACATTCTTCAGAGTGTCTGTTTGGCTTTGGGGCTCTCGGCAAAATTAAATCTTAGTACAGGTTCCCATCGTCAGAGATGTACCTCCTTTTATTAAGGAAACTCGACGTAAAAATTACCTAAATGATTGGTATCCACTTATATGGTGCCGCACTAAAAAGTAACACCAGTGTTCGGGAAATTTACTAGGAGTGCAATGGTAATAACACCAATCCGCAGCCTATTAGAAATAAAATTCATATTGTTACGTAGATCCGGATTCGAGGATTTTATGATAAAACAATCACAAAGGAAAAATAATCAATTCTTTAAGAGCGATGCGAATTTATTATCGAAAACCCAATCCTTTCAATGCAGGATTCATTGACAATATTCACAGGGTAAATATCCGAAGGTCTTCATACCTTCAACAGCAATCAAACACAATAAACAGTGCTTAAAAGTACACGTAAGTAAAGAGTATTCACAAGTACAGCCGAGCTACTTAAAACAATCCTCACTACTCGCTGGCTTAATCAAGACTTTCCTGCCGTACCGGCGAGCATCCTTTTCATATGCGTGACAGAAGCTTCTAGAAATATAACCGCTCGTGTCATTGAACGTAACACTAGTGGAGAAATCTACTACTTTCTAGAAGATTCCAGAAGGTTCCGAATTCGCCAATATGGTCACCAATGACGCCAAAATGGTCACCAAATTCGCCAAATTAGCCGCCAACTTGGTCGCCAAAAATGATGCCATCTTGGCTCTACCGCCTAGATTTCGCCAAGTTCTCATTGAATCGCCATTATAACGTAAGGGGCGACACTGCTTTTAAATAGTACAATTTTAACATGAAATAAATATAACATAGAGTAATAAATATAAATGCATTAAACACTCAAATACAAATTATTTACACTATTTACACAAAATTCGTAACACTATGTATATAAAGCAATACTAAAACGGAGCTATGGTATTAGGTGACATTGTAAAAGACGTAATTTCGAAGAAAAAACAATTTCGGTAATCAATTCTACCAGCTGTTGTACATTTTTACAATAAAGATTTTTTCTATATATTTGCTGACAAATATTACAGGGATTTCAATTGCAAATCCAAATGATTTAGCTTAAAATAAGAAATTTTGTTGCCAGAAATATACAAATTTTAAGGAAACGAAAAAGATTTTCATAAAATCTTACCACTGCAAGAACTTACTGCCTCAAGAAAATTTAAAAAATGAAAGCTGTTTATATGTTTATTTACCCCGATAGCTTTTCATAATGTTTTACTACCAGATTTCAATACCTTTACAGCTTAGTTAGAGTTAGAGCTAGTTTAAAATTGTTTTTTGTTGTGATTTAAAAGATGAAATAAGAGCTTCATTTTTGTGAAAGGAATCGAAAACAACTTTGTTCCGGAATCAAAGTTTTTTCCTTTATTTATTTAGCTTTATTCCTGCATCACATTGGAAGATATTTTTACCAGACTCTTACATTATAAGAAAGCAAACTGCTGTCCCTTAAAACTGCAATATCAGAAAGGAAAGCAAACAATAAATTCTGTACTTAAAATACGCATTTTTTTATAAAGCAGATTTGTCCCTTAAGAAACTAATCTTAGAATGTGAAGTATAATTCTTTTTGTGTCACTTAACTTTTTATTCGCCATTGTATCATTTTATCTGTTGACATATATTTCCAATGTTCAGCAATTTATTATGTTCACAAGGAATATTAACCAATTTTTAACAACTATACATGATTGGCCATTACAATTCTAACACGAAGAAGGTGAATTTACCTAAAACTCAAATAATGCAGTTTTGTTGTGTAAGTGCACGTAATACGCCGGAATATTCGGTAATTTAATGAAAGAGTAAAGGAATAACGTGTGTTATCCAGCTTTGTATGTTCAAGTAAGAATTTAGCCAAAGTATATATTCTCTTCATAATGGGAATGAAAACTGAGTTTTTCCAATTACGTTTCTTCATGTTATTTTGTCTTATTTTGTTGGTTATATTTCTTTTAGTATGTTTACAATTATTTTCAAGATATTTTGAAAAGAAGATTGCACACATGCGCTTCCTTTCCATAACACTAGAATTTTTTAAAGATAGCAGGACTATAGCCCACTATTGAAGAGAAAGAATTCCATGAGTTTACGACCATAATCACTTGGCCACCATGGCCACTGATGCGAGGCCATTAAATTAAATTCTCAAACCAAATAAACTAATGTTCAATTATATTTAGTTCGCATCTCGGCCAATGTTAAATAAACTAAAGTCAACTTGATTAACTACACAAAGATTACACGATTTCTAATATACGTTATAATTAAATTTATTATTGCACATTTAAAATTTACATTTACAATAAAAGAAAACAATGAAAAACTTAGCTTTCAGTAAGCTCCAAGAGAGATAGAGGACACATGGTTGGCTGGTGTCTCCTGGGTTGAGAACAGTGTGACGTTAATATTCAATCAATCAATCAGTCTCCTGGGTTGGTGCGTTTGCAGTTCTACATTGTTAATCTGAAAAGTTTAAAGGACTAACTTCTCTCGAAATTGGCGCGCGTCTCTTTAAATAGTGAATCGAATCACCTGCAAATCCTGGGGCAGGACTCACTACTGTCTTCCAAGCTGAGTCTCTCTGATTGGATATTTCCAATCGCGCAGAGTTACATTTTATAAAACTAATGGGTCCTTCGACCTAAACAAGGGTGCGACAATCCCTTGACGGTCCCTTTTCGAAGGAATGTAACAACATCCTTTCAAGGGGGCAAGTATAGAAATAACCAACAGAAGGTGGCCGTCCAGCTTCTTATCACAACCTTACTAAGTTGAAAAGATGTGGCCCCTTACATTGGGACGGAATATAAGTAAATTTTTATCAGATGAGTTTTTTCGTGAAGGATATTTTGTAATTCGGCCATAGAATCGCTGCCCTTTTTAATGATAACTCGAATCTCAATACAAATTTAGATTTTGTTCACTTGCATCTAATGGGGCATACAGATAATTATGTAATCCTTCTTTAAAACTATAAATTTGTTGCTTTTTATCAAGTTCAGAATTGCATGTTCGATTATTAATACAATAATTAAGTTCTCAATCTGATTTCTAGTGGATCTATAAATGCAATTGATATTAAAAATCCCTAGCTTCTCAAATAGTAGAACAACTAATCTTTTATGTCTAATATAGAAAAAAATTAAACATAAAAACTAAATTTGAACGATTTGTAGTTTAAACGATTATTTATAGAACTTAAAGTAATATTTTTTTGTATCAAATATAATTCACAAATAAAGATTTGCATTTTTAACCAAAGTTGACTACTTGATGTATACAATTGAATCACAGACCTCTGTAAAATAAAATGATATATTTTTTTTTATTTCTTATGGGCTGACGATTGGTGTTTTACTATTGCAGATCTAGTACGTTCCCATAAGCTGGTAAATATTTTTAGTGAGGCACCATATAATCGGAAAACGATCGCTGTAAGTAATTTTGACGCCCAGTTTCTTCTCCTGAAGAAGACACATGAACTCTGACGATGCGTACCTGTACTAGGGTTTAATTCTGCGAGAGCACCCACGCGAAACAGACACTCTAGGGATCTTTTACATGTCGTATAATCATACGTCATAGCCGCTGTTGATTTTCTGCATCATGAAAATCAACAGCAATTTTCACGATATAAAATGTTTTGATATAAATATTACTAGTTGTTACTCACCCACTTCACTGGGTATTTCATAATTCTGTATGGATATATACTGCTTATATACATATAAATTATTGATATCTAAGTCCTATAGCTTTAAGCGTTTGATTATACTGAAAAAATTCTTTTAACTCTCACCTCTTATTATAAAAAGGACATGAATTCTAAATAATAGTTTCTAAAATTAAAGTAAAATTACATTCACACTCTCGTTATCTCGTTTCCATTGTAGATTTCCTCGAAACCTATGTATAGTAAATTTCTAAATAAGATAAATATGTTTCCCAAATATCAAGTCTAAATCTGAATGATCAAAGACGGATTTTTTTTAATCTAAAAATCCCATAAAACACTTTGAGAATCAATTTCCGTAAGACCCATTCTTAGTGGATATCAATTCAACAGAGCAACAACACAAAAATGTTCGAAAAAAATGAATGAATTTTTTCATCAATACGCACCAGTAACTCCTCTCTCCTATGGGAGTCGATTTCCGATCAATCCTTTCTTAGAGGATCTTTATTCTAACAAAAGAAACATGCTTATCAACTTGTAGCTGTAAGAGGGGGACAGTTCAAAAACAGAAATTTTATCTATAAGGTCCCTTGGACCCTCGCAATTCCTTCCTTTGTGGATCGATTTTCGCAAAACCAATTCTTAGTAGAATTCTGTTTCATAAACGGAACATGCCGACCAGATTTCAAGTTTGAGTTCCGTAGATATCGTGGTGAGTGAGTAAGTGAGTCGCCTTTTTTTTTCTTCTTTGCATATATAAATATAGCAACCATTACTTCTAACAAAAGAGTGGCATTAAACTTCCATAAAGTTAATTACCACACCCAAGAAAGGAAAACAGTACCTATAGGCAATCATACGTAGCATGATTCCTCCTTCTGTATATTTGCATCTCTCAACAATATGTATCTGGTGTTTTATTCTCCCCAAAATCTGATTTATTCTCAAAAGTAAAACTAAATTTTCATGAAGAGCACAGAAAGTTTTTTTTCTTCTTGCCAAGTTGAATTTTCTTATTCAAAATCTACTGAACCTCATTGCGAGGAACAAGAATATGAAACGGATTTCAAATATTGCGATTTATTTATGTATTAAAAAATAAAATTGCATTAATATCTGTTTCAATTCCTACTATTAGCTCACACTCTCTATATATTTATTTATCTTGGTAGAATTTTCAATCGTTAATAAAATACATTTTAAAGCGCTCAATTGAGCTGATTTTTTTCTATACATTATTGTTTTGGGTAAAAATACGATAATTTAATTATAATTAACTAAAATTAATTAACTGAAACTAATTATTTAAAGAACTGCAGATGCAGCCACGTTGTTCTCATTTTTAGCAACTTGGGTGAAAACTTTAAAAGATTTCTTTTTCTCTCATTTTAAAGCTTTCAGTTGAACTGAAATTTTCTATACACGATTGTTTTGGATGACACTTTAGTACTTTAATGATAATTAATAAAAATTAATTACTACTTAATGTTGTGATTTTGTCATATGTAAAGGGTGTTTTTTTAGATGTATAGAACTTAAAATTGCAATAAAACAACGATGTATTATTCGATTGACATGAATTTTTTTTATTCGAAATATAATCTTGTGGCATTACATTTTAAATATGATTTCTGGCATATGACTGCCATGGCTGGCTCGGATGTAGTCCAATCTGGACGTCCAATTTTCGATGATTTTTCCAACATTTGTGGCTATATATCAGCAATAACACGGTGAATGTTGTCTTCCAAATGGTCAAGCATTTGTCGCTTATTCGCATAGACAAATGACTTTACATAGCCCCACAGAAAATAGACTAGCGGGGTTAAATCACAAGATCCTAAAGGCCAATTCACAGGTCCAAAACGTGAAATTAGGTGGTTACCAAATATGTCTTTCAATAAATCGATTGTGGCAAGAGCTGTGTGACATGTTGCGCCGTCTTGTTGGAACCACAGCTCCTGGACATCATGGTTGTTCAATTCAGGAATGAAAAAGTTAGTAATCATGGCTCTATACCACAGTCATTATTGACTGTAACGTTGTGGCCTTCATCGTTTTTGAAGAAGTACTGACCCATGATTCCACCATCCCATAAAGCGCACCAAACAGTCAGTGTTTCTCGATGTAACGGTGTTTCGACATACACTTGTGGATTAGCTTCACTCCAAATGCGGCAGTTTTGTTTGTTGACATAACCATTCAACCAGAAGTGCACTACATCGCTAAACAAAATTCGCTTATGAAAATCGGGAACAACGGCCATCTCGTCTTGGGCCCATTCGACGAATCTACGCCTTGGTTCGTCATATTTAAAATGTAATGCCACAAAAGATTATCTTTCGAATAAAAGAAAATCATGTCAATCGAATAATACATCGTTGTTTTATTGCAATTTAAAGTTCTATACCTCTAAAAAAACACCCTTTATATACATATCTGTATTAATTGTAATTATTTAATAAAAAGTAGCTAAAATAAAACAAACAAACTTTGCTTGATCTATGTATAGGAATAGACTTATTTTTTAATATTATTTGTTTTTCCTTAAGTAACTATTTAGTCGTATTTAGCTGTTTTATTAGTATGATCTAATTTGCTTTAGGAGTTGATAGTTTAATTTGTGATACATTTTCTTGAAAGAAAACTTTATCAACAATTTTGATTCCTGGTTCAAAAGTAGCCATAAAAATAAAGGACAGTACAAAAATGTACTTTAAGTAAATCTAGATAGTATAATTATTCCAAGATAGATTGTCTTATTCGCAGCAGTTTGATACAGCACTAAGCGATCGAAAACTTAACCTGAAATTTTAAATCATTTAAATTCGCGACTTGCTAGTCAAAGCAGAATCCCTGAAGATATAGCGTCTATGCACACACGCAAGAGTGATTTTGTTGAATATTTTTGCAAATTCAAATAATTTCTGCGGTCAGTTCTCTAATACTGCCTCATAATATAATTTTTTTTCCATATGCTCAGAAAACAAAACTAATTAAATCTTTTTTCTCTAAATGAATAAATCGAAATTTATAGCAGGGTGTACTAAAAAAAGTAATACTTTTTATTACTCACATTTCAAATATATTCCCTAACATTTTAAAATTAAAGTTCATAGTATTTTTTTGTTTCCTTTTAGGATAAAAATAAAAAATACATTAGATGCTATTTTTTTAAAGAAAATAAAACTAGAATGAAACATTTCTGGTAGTGAAAATGTGTATTTAAATGATATTCAACATTATTAAAGCAATGAAAAACATTATGTATTTGCTTCATATAGTTATTCAAAATTTTCTACATTTTTTCATAATAGAAGACCGTATGAGATATACTCTTCCAATATTTTTACATTTTTTACATATCCCATTTTACTTGAAATTTAAATTGCACTTACAATCTTAAACCATAATTTTTTAAAAAGATTTTTTTTAAAAAAATCCACCGAAACTACTCGTATTAATATCTTATAGAACAGTGGAACATTATGAACTAGAAATTGATTTTAATTTAAATTAAATTGAGAAAAAGAAATTGAAAAAAATATTTTAAGGTTTCCGACTTCTCAATTACCAAAAAAAGAATAATAAATAAACGATTTGGATAAACTTTAAAAGTATAATTTCGTTCACTAGAAATATAAAATTAGTAGAAAAGTATTTGTTTTCTTTTTTGGGGTGCCCATTATTACAATTAAAACTGAAAAAAAAGTCTTCTTTTGGACCGAAATTTTAATTTCATCTGCATGATTAACATACGCTAAATATTCGGAATGACAGTTGCATGAGTACTTTAAGGCTCCAATGAATCCATCATTTTAAATTCTTGCACGCATTGTTGATTTTACAAAAACTTTTAGTATAACCTCAACTCTGTTCGTTTGTTTTAATTTATTTGAAATATATTTTGGGGATGAGAGACGAAACATATATAGTTCTCTGCCTGTTTATTATTTTTCCCAGTTTCTGAAACCACTTTAAAGTATGTATAATAATCTAAAAAAATGAGGAAAAATTACAAGAGATATGTTTAGAAAATCAAAACTAATATTTAAAGAAGGACAAAACTTTGTTTGGTGTAATAAAAACGTATTTTATGTATAAATATGTACAAAATCATCTTCACTTTTAAGAACGATGTAAGAAAAGTTATAATAATAGTCAGTTCCCAAATTATTTGCTATGTAAATACAGACCCTCATTCGATTTAACTATAAAAGTACAGGAACCAAATATTGTAGATAATTCATTAGCTAAAAGACATACCGTATATTCCGGTGCATAACTAACAATTATAACACACTCAAAAAAAAAGAGAGGGAGATTGAAATATACACAGGTGCGCGTTATTCTCTCGCCGGGGTATAAAAACAACAGCTTTAAAAATGAAGAAAAGATGAAGCAAAAAAAAAATAAAGTTGATTTCCGCATATATCTAAATATTTTTATTTCATTTAAATGAAATGATACACCAAATGAATTTTCATTATAAGATAACATGAATAGTTCATTGCATGCGTTTTTCTTTATATCTTCATTCTCCGCATCGAATTCTATTTCATGTTTTCCCATTTAATTTTTGATATACTCCTTTCTTAAACGTGTTTTTCATAATGTCAGACTTTTATCCCATGCTTTTTTTCTATTTATTTTCCTTCCACTCGTATACTATATTTAGATTTCAAAAGATAAGAGCATTGCATGCGCAGGTTTCAGATTTATTTATGAAAAAAGGGATGCATGTTATACTCCGAAATATACAGTATGAATCAATATTTGTAACTTTGACAATGTACTGCTGTTTACTACTAATAATAATACCAACACCAGCAACCGTAAAACAGGGTGAGTGCAAATGATGAACACAAATTTAAAAACTCATATTTTCGAAACTACTACATATATTACAATAAATAATACATAAATATAAAGAAAAAATGTACCACATTTTTTTTACCAATGATTAAGAACACACTCAATATCTATGTGATTGAAATGCAAATATGGTTACAATAACAAAGAAAAATTAGTACGTATTAGAGTATGCCTGGGGTGTTTCAGTTATTTTGGTGCAACGTTTGCTTAGAAATCGCTAAGGAAAAGAAGCACCAACCAATAAGAGCATTCAGCGATGGTATGATCAATTTACAAAAACAGGTTAATTGTGTAAAAAGAAAAGCTGTGGCCGGCTACTAAATTTTCTTGATTAATTTCTTAATTTCTTAATTTCTTTTTATTTTAATGTCTCTCGCTGCTTCCATTAAGGAAAATTCACACAGACAAGCCTTAAATATTTCCCCCTTTCTCTTCCATAACTTCAGGGCAGCTTATTGAGACTACCGTGGACCAATAGCAGGCGAGTCTCTCGTCTGCTCTCTTGAACCAAATTTTCCATCTCGAATATCTCCTAAGCAGTCATCATAGTCACACCCCTTTGCCTCCTTCCTCTCCACTAATCAGGAAGCTCTCTCTCTCTCCAACCCTGACCTATTCATTCTACCTAATATATTTTTCGATATGGAATGGTGCTCTGCGTTCCATTTCCCATAGATGTTAGCTTCACGGCTAATCTTTTCTGAAGAAGCAGTGGGGATAGCGGGTTTTTTTTTTTCAAAATCAACAAAAGTCTCTGAGAGTTGCCGCATGTAAACTTAGAAGGGCCCAGCATATGTTACGGAAAATTTAACAAACAATTTTAATTTCAAGCTGTATCAGTTGAAATTGATTCAATATATGAAGACAAGTAAGCATTTGTGGAACATTATGAACATTGATAGAGTGATACCACCAAATGTATGGGACAAACTGGATTACAGATTGGACGTATGCCGTGTAACAAGAGGATTACACATCGATCGTTGGCAACAGAAAACAAAGCTTGTTATATGTATCTTTACATTCATGTATCACTTATTGTAGTATGACCAGTAGTTTCGATAATAGGATTTTTTAAAACCGTGTTCATCCCTTGTGCTCACCCTGTAATTAATGTTATTATTATTCCCATTTGCAGTTAGTGTTTAAGCTCCACAAATCAATGTTGCTACTCAAAGTGTGATGACCTCTCGTGATTTTTCCCGTAATTGATGCAGACAAAAAAATAAGCTGAAATATACTGGTGTAGGCTTCTCATGAAGAATTTTCACGTTTGCATCCACACTGATCTTTGAAAGAAGAATTTTCTGGAATTAAATATAATAGTATATAATATTATAGTGCAATAATATATAAACAAAAGCACACACACACTGTGGCGTTTTTATTTTGTATCGTAGAACCTTTTAAAAAGTATTCAGTTAAGTTGCACGAATATATCTGAAATAGAATAGTGAGTTTACATTTTCTGTTGTATATTATCATTGCAGCAGTGCTTTGGAAACTTTTAATATTCACGACCTGATATCCAATCATTATTTTCATCGCCCCCCCATACAATATCTATACATTGAATTCAATAATAGCATATTTTGAAGCTAAACCTACAGTACGACTTTTACCTCTTTAAGGCCTCCGGCGTATATAAACGTCTCGATAAGCCAGTGTGTTAAATGCCCCCGATGTATAAATACTTCTTTTCGAAGTACGATATTTTCTGTGCACTGCTATCGATAAATTTATTCCGAAGGCTTTGGAATGCAATAAAAGGGCTTTGATTGTCTTTGCGCAGGATTTACTTATTTCAGATTATTTTGTTTGATTATTACTTATTTCAGATTATTGGCAGTGTTATTCATCATCAAAATCGCATTTGGCAACTAGGTTCGTGATTCTTGTTTGTTTATCTAAACAGTGCATACAAACATCAGTGGATGATTCCATGCTGAAATGCGAAAAATGTAATTCAGACTAATACTTTACATCAAAAGACATCTATAGTAGTTCATTCAACAGAATTAAATCTGCATTCTAGAAGTAGTTTCATGCGAAACTGAAGCAGGAAAGTGCTACATCAAAAGAGGAAATCGAAAAGCAATGTACATGTAGTCATTGTAATTATATGTTTGGCGTTAAATTAGAAAACATTGATAAGTTGGTTACAGTAAGAAAATAACTGAAGATATATCGAACCGAAATAAACCGATACTTTTTTCGGTTCAGTTTCGGATTTTGTTCCGACCAAAATAATGGAATTTTTCCGATTTTAGGTTCAGTTCCAGTTCGAAGCCCTAGATTTTAATGGCACATGGATTTCGTTCATTATAACTTTTCTTTTTTACGTATACCCTTGGTTTGTCCATTCGTGAGTAAAATTATTCATTACAAACAGAACTTATGTGCATTATTATACACTGCTTTCGGATCTATTAAAACAAAGTTGTATTATTTGATTTCTTTTAGAATTTATCCCAGCGTTGAATCTATAAACCAAAAGCACATAAATTCTATGGTAGAAATAAATAATAAGAATCAAATACGAATATTATATTCACTCGTTCAAGATGGTGGAAGATAAAAATCGGAAGCAGAAAATATTTTGATATTCTGTGCATTATTGTACAAATTGGGATTCAGAAATCATATAACCGTAGATTTGGGGAAAAGATCGAAGTATTTTTGGTGACCAATGTTCGAAGCCGTGATTTTGAAAAAGCGTATTATTGAATATTTTTTTTATTATTTAGTACAGTTGAATTAGAATATACGTATAAGATTCGTTTAAAAATGTTATTACAAAAATAATATTTAAATGCACAATTTTTTGGCAAAGAATGAAGACAAAATGTCATACAGTGAAACCTGCTTTTGTGCTGAGGATTGTGACCGCATAAAATAAATCACACAAAAAATATTCGAAAATATTTCATATATTCTTACACATAACAAACAGATTCGTCGAAATACTACAGAGATTTTTTTTACAAGGTGGAGAGAGACCGCGTAAAAAAGTCGCGCTTAGAAACTACGCCATTTTTTTACGAAATTTATAAGAAAGTACTTCCATAAAAAAACAAATAATTAAATTACACATGAAAACATTTTAAGAACATTTAGTTTTTCATTGTATACATAGAGAAGTTTTCAAAATGCACATACATAGTTAACTGCTACTCAGCGCAAACCAAAGTGCTCATCTACCTGCGATGAATAAGTTCAAAACCATTTTCGTCACTTGAAGATACAATTTCAAATGATTTATTTTTTGGCTCCATAAAGTAAGAGATAAATGATGGTCGGTTTGTCATTTACTTATAAACGTCACCATAACCAGATATGCATGTGGTCGAGGCTCTTTTTTTAAAAAGTCTAACTCCTTATGGAATGGGTACCCATTTTAAGAAAATGCTTTTCCGATTTGTTGGAAACTCTGAATATCTGTATGTATTTTAACCACTCTCAAAGAATCTGGTTCTTCCTTTCCGTCTTCTTAAGGGGACTTGGCACCCTTTGAGCAAACTTCTTTATTTACGTATTTAAAAAATTATATTTTAACATTTTATACAATGTTTCTATTCAAGAAAATGTTACCAGATGAAAATTTTCATATATTATTCACACAATTTTAAAAATTTAAACTTTTTGAAGAAAATTGGGAAAATTTTAAAATCCTACTACTTTTGTAAAAATTAATTTTTTGACCTGAAATTTTTTTATAATATTCTTATGGATATTCTAAACAACTTTAGGGATCGATTTTAGAATAACTTCATTTGTTTTCGAGAAAAAAAAATAAAATGTTGATATACAAGCTAAAAATCAACGAAAAAGCCAACATGTCTTACATTTTATTTTTTTTAAAAAAAATATTCAGTTTATAGCAAAACGGATCCCTAATTTTATTGCATGCTTTATTTTTAACACGCAGGAAAAAATTGAAGTGATTGGTAAATAATTGTCGAAGGAGTAGCATTTTGAATGCACTAAGGTTTCGAAAAACACAAACTGAGAAAAACCAGTTTAAAGTTTATAATTCTGAAAAAATAATTATTATAAGCTTAGTTAAACTTAAAATACCACTTTAAGATATTACTTATACGTTTTTCTTTAAAATAATTGCATTTTCATATGTTTTCAACCCCCACACATTTTTATAAATGATCAACTTTTAGAGAGTACTAATTGCACAAGAAAACTCAAGAAAAACTTAAAAATTTTTTTTTTCTGTCACGACAGAAATTTTAGCTGTTTTTCTTCTTATAATATTAAAGTATTACATTTGTATGAAAAATATATCAGGAATAAGAACTGAAATTATATATAAAATTATTAATATAAAATGCCTTAATTTAAAAATTTTACATGCACACATTTCACAAGGAAGAAAAATTACATTATTGTATTGCCTCGGAAATATTCTGCTTTTAATACTGCACATTTTAATACTGCATTTTTTATAGTTATTATTTCTATTTATAAAATAGATTTTTTTTTTTATCATAACGCATTTTTTAGCTTTTTTTTTCTAAAAAGGGGGTGTGGCTGAAATGCCTAATTTGTTTTCAAATGAAGTTCTATTCAACTTCTAACTTTCTGACATGCACAAGTGATATATCAATCGAAAGATAATAATGCAAAGAATAAGATTAAATGAAAAAAAAAACGATAGGTTTGTGATTTTTAGGGTACCAAGTCTTCTTAATCTACCAAATAATTGATAATGTCACTGTCATTGAAAGTTTCGACTTCAATCAAGCGCGGACTGTTGCCTCGTTGAGAGAATGCAACTAAACGTGTATTGTCGGGAGACTGTGTAGAACAAATGAACCGAGCGTCTTGAAGTGCATATATGTACATTGCAGTGGCGTAATGTACATCACCACAACACCAGCTTCACGGGGGGAGAGGGGGCAGGACTCTAGGAGGCCCAAGACCTGACTATAATGCCAAGTACTTATTTACCCAATTTATAAAATATTAAAGGCAAAACCTGACTTTGCAGGGGGCCCTAATGCTCTCCTCTATGCCACTGGTACATTTAATAGCAACCAAAGTTACAGTGGCACCAAAGCCGTTCAAATTCATATACCACATAAAGAAGATCACACAAAAATAACATAACATGAGAAAAGATCGCATCAAAACAGGTTCTCCTGTGTATTCAAAACATTCTCTTTTTATGGAAAATATCTTTATAATAATATTGTTTTGCTTACATATACATAGCAAAGACTGGTACAGAGATCCTGAACTATTATTTCTGAAATATATAGCTTGGAAGTTGATTTATTCACATTTTAATGAATCAGAGTAAAATTATTTTAACAAAACTTACTGGTTATTTTTTTTTAGTTGATAGTTATTCCGAAAATAATGTGAATTTTTCAATACTTTAGTTCAATCTCTGTACAAAATTTCGAGGTCCAAATCAGTATATATAGACAAAACATTATTATTACAGAAGCATTTTCCGAAAAAAGAGAATGTTTCGAAAATAAAACCTTTTTTCTTTATTTATTGCCTAAAAATAGCATTAATTTTATCTTATAATCTCGCTCTTAAAATAGTGTTATGTGTATATTCTGACACTAAATATTTAAAGAAAAAAACATTTATTGGCTTTTTTCCATAACCACGTTTTCGAACGTAGTCACCAAAGACTTGGTATTACAAAAAGGACCAAACAATCGCTTTTTTGAATTTTTTTTATTTAATCTTGTTATTTGCATTAGTATCTTTTGAATGATGTATCACTTGTGTATGTCGGAAAGTTGGAAGTTAGGTAAAAAGTCATTTGAAGAATGTAAAATAACAAATTAAGCAATTTGATCACGCCCCCTTTTAAGAAACAAAAACCGTTCTGATAAAAAAATATATTTTAGAAAGATAAATAATAACCAAAAAAGAATGTGTAGTATTAAAAGCAGTACATTACCAAAGCTTTACAATAATGTATTTTTTTTCTTTGTGAGATGTGTGCATGCAAAATTTTTGAATTAAGGCATTTTATAATAATAATTTCATAATTTCAGTTTTTATTCCTCATACGTTTTTCATAAAAAATATATAACTTCAATATTATGTGAAGGAAAAATTCAAAATTTCTGTCGTGACGTAAAAAATTTTTTTTTGAACATTTTTCTTGAATTTTCTTGTGCAATTAATGTTATCTCTAAAAATGGAATATTTTCAAAAATGTTTTTGTTGAAAGAATACGAAAATGCAACTAATTTAAAGAAAAACATATAACTAATGTCTTGAAGTGGTATTTTAATTTTACTTAAGCTTGTAATAATTATTTTTTCAGAATTATAAACTTTAAAGAAGTTTTTTCTCAATCTGTATTTTTTTTTATACATTAGTGCATTCAAAATGCTACTCCTTCGACAATTATTTACCAATCACTTCCTTTTTTCTCTACGTGTTATATGTAAAAAATATAACAAAATTAAGGATCCATTTTGTTGTAAACTGAATGCTTTTTTTAAAAAAAAAATTAATGTAGGGTATATTGGTTTCTTCGTTGAATTGTATTATGTATATCAATATTTTATTTTTTTTATCCAAAACTAATTACGTTATTGTAAAATTGATTTCTTAAGTTGTTTCTAATATCTTTAACAATATTATGAAAAATTTTTGGTTAAAAAATTAATAATTACAAAAGGAGTAAAATTTTAAATTTTTCCAATATTTTTTCAAAAAATTAAAATTTTTAAAATTGCGTGGATAACATGGGAAAAATTTTTTCTCCTATCATTTTTTTGTATAGCAATATTATGTGAAATGCTAAAATAAAATTTTTAAATACATAAATGAAAAAATATTGCACAAAGGTTACCAAGTCTCCTTATAAGTTGTCTTCGGAACTTGTGTGAATATGCCGATCACATGCACTGTTTGAATTCTTTTTGAAATAGTTCACTTAAAGAAGAAGAAGAGGATGAGGATTTCCTGTATACTGTAAATTTAGAGTAAACAGACTTACAAAAAATATTTTAAACTAAAAAAGTTTAATGCAATTATAAATACTCTAGCATGTTTTTTCTTCTTACTATTTATTTATTTTTTTCTAAATATTTCATCTTTATTTTGTTCTCGATTCATTTTCCTACTTTTCTACGCACCTGCATTTCTTTTTTTCTGCATGTAATTGATAAAATAAACTATCTCTCAGATGTTAATTTCTGCATCTGAAGCGCTTAATTAGGTATACAATTACACAAGATGACACATATTTTAAACAACAGAACATATTTTTAAAGGAATTCTATGATTATATTCACATCTTACACCATTTGACTCTGCAACCGCAATCGTTCTTTTTTGGTAGATAACACAAAAGAAAAGAATGAAGTTGAAATATAGACGAGGATTTCTTTTTTTCACTTTCAATGTACTTTTTTTATGCCCATCTAGCGCACCCCCTCCCCCTCAATCCTCCCAGAAAAAAACTTTTATTGTCGCTCCTTTTTCCTTCGTGTGTATGTGGAGCGATTGTGTATCACGCAAAAATTATGTTATTGGGGAGGCAGAAAAAAAAGGAGATTATGAGCTTTTAAGAAGGAATAGTTTTGTCGTTTGCACGCTGTGATCGTGGACAATGACACTCCTTCTTGGTTTGGTGGCTTCTTTTGGTGGAATGAACAGATGTTTTGGAGGAAAGGCATAGGACTCGATGTGAGGTCTGCAATAGTTCGGGGGAAAAAAAAGATCTGATCTCCACTGTCGTTGCCATGGTCTGTCGAGGAATTTAGTTAGGATTATTTGTATAAAAGGATGGATCGAATGCTTTTCAGCCAAAACTGATTAAATGATTGTTTTTTGTTTAAAATGTAAGACACATAGATACTGATATATATATTTTCCTGAAACAGTTTTTAATTTTACAAAAAAAAAAAAAAAAAAAATGAAAATTATGACTCCGTTTGAAAGCATGATTTTACAAAAGCGTTCAAACGAATTTTTTAAAAATTTTAATGTCACATATTTGGATAAGCGTATAAAATTGTTTAAGAATATTATTACAATAAAAAATTATTTAAATACATTATTTTGGCGAAAAATGAACTTAGAATTACCTATTTTCAAAACATTCTCTTTTTATGAATAATGCTTCTATAATAATAATACTTTGCCTTTATATAGTGTAGACCTCTGTACAGAGCCTGAACTAGAATTTATTTTTTAAAATTCACTTTATTTTCAGATTTATTACCAATTGAAATAATTATCGGTGTTTTTTTTTGTTAAATTTTCTTCTCTTTGATGTGCTAAAATAGGCATAAATTTACTTCTAAGTCATATAGTTTCAAAATCCTAGTTCGGGCTCTGTACAGAGGTCTACACTATTTATAGGCACAAAGTATTTCTATTATAGAAGCATTTTCCATAAAAAAAAGTATGTTTTGAAAATATGTAATATTATGTTCATTATTTGCCAAAATGTTGCTTTTAAATAATTTTTTATTGTAAAAATAGTCTTAGGATAATATTATACTAGTATTCTAATCTAAATGACACTAAATATTAAAAAAAATATTCGTTTGCTTGCTTTTGCAAAACCATGGTTCCGAACATAGTCGGATACCTTAAAAGGTATCCGAATCAATTAAAATAATTAAATTACATCTTTTTCTTCGAATAGAACAAACATTTGGCTTTACAAAGCATAAATTATTTTATTCATACCGAGTTGTAATAAATTGCATAAAATAAAAAAAACAAACTAAAAGTGGGTCTTTTTATTTTAACAGAAGTGGGCATTCGAATAGTTCAAAACATATCGTAGTGAATTTGATGACTCTAAATATTATAAATTTATTTCAATGAATCTTTCAGAACCGGATATTTATATTACATTTTCTACAGAATCTACTAAAATAATCCTTACTGTATGAATATGTTATGTATTATGGACAGTTATATATTTCAAAAATACCCTCCTAGATATGCCCCATACCTTTTAATATTTATTCCATCAACCCTTAATACTTTATATTTTAATGAAACATTAAAATTAGTTCTTTTCCTAGATAAATGCGCGTAGTTTATTATATAGTAATATTTTACTGATATAAACTATTTATATGTTTTCCTAAGCCCTTTAAAGAATTTTTAAAAATTATTAAAATTTAACTTCTAATTTTGATTTTTTTAAAATTTAGAAATTTTATTTTAATTACTGCTGGTTAAGTATTAATATTTATTGGTATTGATCCCTAAAAAATATTTCTAATGTTTTAATATGCTAATTTTTTTACAAAAAGCGTATTCTGAACGAATTTGGATATCATAAAATGATAAAATATTGTATTAGAATTGGAAAATTTGGAGTAAAAATAAGAATTTTTGTTTTTATTCTATATATAACAGTGATCTTTCTGGAGGAATTTAGTTTTTAGTAAAATAATTTAAGAAATATTGTAGCAAAAAAAAGCATGTTTTATTTAATTTGATTAAGATGTTTTAATCGACATTATTCCATTTCCAACACTAACTGGATCGGCAGCCAAAATAGGAAAAAAAACAGTTTTTCCTTTGCTCATTTCAGGGCACTCAGGCGTCACAGGTTCATTATCTAACCTTGCTTTAGATTTGTAATTTTGACCAGATCTAAATCTGGGTTACACTTAAACTTGCATTTTGGTTACATTTTACTGGGTTACGTTTGATCAGTAAGTTGTTTTCTGTTTGCTTACAAACAGTTTTAAATTCAAAAATATTCAGCTGTTATGATGGATAAGTTTGAGATTTCATCGATTACTCAATTTTATAACGTAGAAAAGTTTGATTCTAAGACAGAGAGGAAAGTAGGAAGAAACGACATGCAGTGAAATACTTTTAACGCTAAAACGCCTAAGACGAAATATCGGATAACACGAAATAATACAACAGTCTCGACAAACTACTATGTATTTTCATGCATTATTTCTCTTAATACGCAACGAAAATCGCTTAACCCGAAAATATGTCAACTCTTGGAATGAACAATATGCAGAAAACACCAGTCGCGCAGATGATATTTAAGAGAGGTGTGAAATGAAAAAGAGGTGACTTCGTATGTTTCGAATAAAGGAGGCTAACTTGGCTTTGAAATATCCTCGAAATAATCTGAGATACGAGCCAATTCTGTTTATGTAAGCTACTTTCTCCATCCTTCAAACTCCATGTAAACACATCTCATATCTCAGCAGTTGGCTTTGGAATTCGGATCATAACGTTAGAAGAGCGATTCTTGCGAGAAAAGCGCAAGGTTTGCAATAATAATTGATAATTGTCCAACTCACCCGAATGTTGTATTGAAAACTATAAAGCTCATAATTTTTGCCTCCCAATACAACATGTCTCTTGCAGCCTTGAGATCATAGGAGTGAAAAAAACATGACATTTTTATACCAGAAGCAATGGTTTCGAAAATATTTACTCGTAATCGAAGCAAATAAAGATTTCTCGATCAATTTATTAGATACTCTTAGATGTAAATAAAATGTACTTTTATAAAAACTTAATTTTGTTAGATACATGGTTTGTTTTTGCAATATTTCTTAACACGAAAAACTATTTCAGGCTACTCAGTTTCGTGTTAACCGGTTTCCACTGTATTTTTCGAAGTATCGAGTTTAAAAAAGTAAGCAAGCCAGGCAAGGTCACAGTATCTGCTTGACCAGTAAGATTTAATCGGTAAACGAAACTCGTAGTCGAGTAACTGGAGTTAAAAAAAAAGTGGCGACAGGAAAATTTAAATGGTTTTGTGAACAAATATGATTTATTCCCGAAATAACTGATAGAAAAATGGTTTTATTGTAAAAGTACATTAAGTCACTAACTGGTCAATTTTTTCACCCAAAATGTTTAAAAAAAAAAGGCACATTTTTATTCAGTTTAACTAAGCATAATACTAAAAATAATGCGAAAATGGAAGAATTTTACTTTAATTTCCTCATTTTAAATTCATCACAATACTTTTTTATTATAATTATGGAAAACAAATCTCCTAAATGTTTATTTTTTACTACACTCAGCATGCTTTGAAGAATGTTTCATACATCTTAAAAGAATCTCCCTCATACTTACAGAACTTTTAATGTTAGTGCCTTTTTTTTTCAAGCGATTTAAGGTTCAGTGTGTGTGTGCATACATATATATATATTGTACATGCACACACAATTTGTAATACTATTTCTTACAATGATATCGGGACCGATATAATATTGGTGTTTTGGGATTATTTGTCCATTTTCATTTCTTCTCACGCAACAAATTGCATATTTTCTTTCCATTCCCTGTTCAATATCGAAAATTTTTAAGAATCATACTTCCTAATCAAAGGGATCACAAAGAAAATCCCAGATACAACACATTTCAGTACCATGGATAAATTACATCTCTTAAGAACACGAGATCTAATAATATCGCTATAAGAATTTAAAATACGTGCAAATCAGAGATATAATGTAGAAAATATCAGTGCCCGTACAGGGTAAGGGCAAACCGGTTGATGGACAGCTTTCGATATTGCCCCCAGTGTACGGGGAAAACGCTTAAGTGGTGAAATATAATACATGTGATTTTAATTTTCGTTAAAATACGTTATTAGATATAGGATTATGTTTGCGTTCAAAATATAGTTACTGGGACCAATCAGTTGATTTCATATAAAGCATTAGTAAAGACTATTCTTACCTCTATACAGTTATTACGTCAATAATGAAATTGTAAAAAGAATGTAACACATTTTAAGTGTTAACTTTGTACATTTAGAAACTGTCAAGCTATGACTTGTTTATTAAATTTTTTATAAGGTTTTAGTATTTAAAAATGATATTCAAATGAACATGAAAATCTATTTAGTGTTTTTTTACTAACTTTCATTTTTCTAAGTTACAATTCAAACAATTTCAATTGTATAAAAGTTTCAAGCATTAAAAAAAATCTTAGACAACAAACCAAAAATACAGTACACACAAAGATGATTTTTACTCTTTACTTTACGATATTATGTTAAATAAGGATTTCCCCCTTTTTTATAATGAATAAAAAGCATGAAATTCTTTCTATTTTCCATTGAAATGTAATCTTTCAATCCATCTCTTTATCTTGCCACAAAACCCAACAACAACAACAAAAAAAAAAAAACTCCAACAAAACACAAAAGAAAAGACACATCTGGAAAACCCCAGTAACGGCCCTAATCTAAATATTTATGACTCAATTCACTTCCGTTCGAAAGTGTGTGTGTGTTTAGTGGCGCTATTTAGAAAACCCGAATGGAAACAGCAGATGATAAATCTATGTTTTTAGCTGCTGCTCTAAGACATCTCAATGGCGGATTTTTTACCATACAGAGCGAAATGGATAATCCTTGTCATTCTTTTAGTTTTTTTGTCCTCCTTCTAAGCAGCTGTATTGCAGAGGGATATGTTTTGGACGATTCTTTTCCATTTTGTTCTTTTTTTTCTCTTCCAACTGCTTGCACGAAGAGAGATATATATGACCCACTGTTATTGTTGTTACCATCTGTTTTGCGTTTATCTTTGGTGCTTGCGTTTTCTATGTGCAGTTGGATTGCATAGACTGAGCGATTTCACAGTAGGAAATGTTTAGGGTTTTGACGTGTATTAAAATATTGGAAGAAAGAACGTATGGTGGAAAAATGAGAATGTATTACTCGAATGGTCGTTTTCTTCTTTTTTTTATGGATGGATAGGAATGTTCTTTCTTTTGAGGGGTTTAACTTTTTTTTATTTTATGTAAGAAATGAATAATAAGAATGCCAGGTTTTTTTTAAATGATTGAATGTTTAGTACATTTACGGTAAAGAAAAATACATTTCATAAAACTGTTGAAGGTCTGTCATAAGAATCAGTGATTCTTTTGTATAATATTTAGCAAAAGTTTTGATAAAACCATGCGAAGTCATTCAAAAGCTTTTAGTTTGACGATTTCTTAATTGCCAGCTACTATATCTACACTCATGTCCATAAATTAAGGATAATAAAGTTAAAAAAATGAGACAGGAGCAAAACAAATTTGACTTATTTGTAAAGTGTATTTATTAAACAAAAGGAAAAGAGCAAAAAAGATGCTATATGTTTGACGTAATTAATAAAAAAAACAAATTTTACTCCCTGGAGCAAATTTCAAAAAAGAACCTTTTTACAAAAAATAGTATAACATGGTTAGTATGATAGTTAATACGGAGTATGTCTCCCAGATGATGCAATACAGGCCTTACAACGCCTAGGCAGGCTGAGTATCAAATTATCCATCTGATCTTGGGGAATATTACACCACTCATCAAGCAATGCCCTCCGAAATTCCGGTAGATTTTTGGGAGGGGGGTGACGTCTACAATATTTGCAGGTGAGGACGGGCATTGTCATCCTTAAACAGAAAATCAGCACCCATGGCGCCCCAAAACAAACGTTCATGTTGTTCCAGAATGACAGGTCAGTTCTGCAACCAAGAATAATTCCTCCCCAAACGCGAGCCATCCTGCACCACCGTAACGGTGTAGTTCAATGGTGTTCTCTTGGTGGTGATGGGTACCTGGTGTTCTCCATATTAAAGTCCGGCGAGAATCAGACTGCAAACTAAACCTGGACTCGTCGGAAAACATCACACAAGAACACTGTAGTGGTGTCCACAATGCATGCTCTCTACTCCAGGTTAATCACTGGCGCGACAGTGAGTTGCGGTAAGTGGAACACATCTGAGAGTCCTACGAGTATATAGACCAATGTGCCCTAAGCGCCTGTACACAGTCTGCCATGAAACTGTCGTACCGGTAGCTGAAGAGAGCAGACGAGAACGCTCAGATGCTGTGCTCCGTCTGTTCCTTTTGGTAGTAACTACCAATTTTTTTTCCGGTCCTTATTCAGCGTTGTAACTCGGGGATGACCTGTGCTGTAACATCTACCTGATGGTATATTATCATCCTGGAATCGTTGTTAAAGCCTGGAGATGACACTCTGGGCGATTCCAAGTTCCTCGGATATTTCCAGCTGGGTACGTCCACATTCCAGTCGTCCAATAATTCCACCCCGTAAAGAAGCATCCAAATGTATAACAATGTGGTTATTGCACTGAAAGGCTTTAACCCTCCAACTGGACAGAACGGAATTTTGCGCCCTACTAGAGAGGCTTCGAAAATGGACTGCACGGATTTTTCTGCCTTCAAGTAACGTTTTCAAAAGCGGATTAGCCGCACTTTTCTGAAATCCTTTCCCCCTTTTAAGGTTTAACATCTTGAAAGATAATGAGGTACGGAGGAAGCAACACAGCAGGAGTTTTATGGCTCGCAGGGAACCCCGTGTTTTGACCCCCCCCCAATCGTAAAAAATCGGGGAGAAATTTCTTTACAACCCAAGAAGTGTGTGTTTCTTTGCTAGCTTGTATTTTAAAAGTTTCCAAAAGTCTCAACGATAAGCAAAATATGTTACAATTCCCTTTTGGTTTCATATTAATTTCAAACTGTAACAAGTTGGGCCGTGTCAGGGCAATCTGCTATTTTATATATAGTTAGACAAATTATATCTTTTTTAAAGTATATTCTCTTTCGCTTCATTTTTCTTATTCAAAGCTTTCAGTTTTTGAAACATGATTATTTTATTATAAGATACCGAAAAAATTAATAAAACATCAAACTCTTTAAAATTTGGAACCTTTTCAATTTTCCAACCACTAAAAATGAATAAATTTAAACTTCATCAAATCATTTGAAACATTTTCTTACACTTTGATAAAAATAACAACGAAAAAAAACTAATTAAGATTTATTAGTTTTTTTTTTTTTAGATTTCAAAGCCCAAGTGTTCAGGGAAGTTTAAGTACAGTGCCTGGTTATATATTGTTAAAATACACCGAATTATATTTGAATTTTAAGTGCTTGAACTTCAGTTTACATCAAAGACAACATGAATGAAGATTTTCACACATTTTTTTTTATAACTTGAATGTTTGAATAAATGGTAATCAAAATATACGGAAACATTTTCAGTAGACATTTATGCATATAAATAAACATAAAAATCAATTTTAAATTCGAGCTATTGAAAAACATTCGAATTATATATTGTTCAAAAATATCTATTTATACAAAATATACCTCAACATTTATCTTTTTAAAGGCTAACTGAATAAGTAATTAAAATCTGAATATGTTTTGAAATCTCGAACTTATAAAGCTAGAAATTTTATGTTAGAAATTCCATATGAAATTTCGAAAAAAAAATGCATCGCGCAGTTAAAAATTATTTACCATAAGTTTTAGCAATTGTTTGAGTATAATAAAAATTTCAAAATTTATTATATAGCTTCTTTGGTATCTTTTAATATATTTCGGCCGCGGTAGCCGATTGGTATAGGTATCGGAACATGGCTTGCTTTGTCACGAGTTCGAGCCCAGTACCACTAAAGACCCGCCGTGTAGGGCAGCGATGCACGTTAAATCTGTCCAGAGCTGAAACGTCCTCCCGTTGGTGTGGTGGGGTAGTTAGGAGAGGGGAGTGCCAGCTCAGGTGTCGTCCACGTCACTTGACCATGGTTCAAAATTACGTGGTCCGTCGCCAAAAGCCCTCGTGTAGCTGAACAGTGCGACGTTAATATTGAATCATTCATTTAATATATTTCGAAGATTTCATACAATTCGGTTGAAAACCGCGTGCTAAGAGCAAAAAATATACTAAAAAAATTTATGAATATACAATTACAATAAATTCTTACATAGAGAAGCAAAACTGAGAAGCTAAAGCGAAGGAATAAAAAATTTTGAGTAGATCTGAAGTAGTTTTCGAAATATTTATTTTAAAGTTCAGAAAATTTGTGTGCGTTATGTTATATTTAATATTAATTAAATGGTTAAAATAATATGTTAATAATAGTCATGTAATCGTTTGATGACACATTCATATACTAATAAAAATTATCATGGTCATTGATGCGAATGTCAAGAATTTTATGTAATTTTAAATTCAGACATTTAGATATTGATGTAGAAAATATAAAACGACCATCTAAAATACATGAAAAAATGCAGTCTGCTATAAAATGATCTTGACAAACAAAATCCGGCATTTTCGCTTACTATGGCAGAGCCGGCTTAGTCAGGGGCGATCTGGAAAAACAGAGAGAGAACAGCGGTTTTGATGGATGCCGCTCTAGCTTTTAAAGCTCCCAGGAAAAATTATATGTATATAAATTACAAATGCAAAAATAAATCTTGTAATTTTCCATACATTTTTATAACTACGAATTGTGGAATTGGCTTCCAATACATTGTTGTAATTCACAATGTCTAAAGTAACCAACCCTACTTTAAATAGATTTGTACTACTTTTTCGTAACCGTATTCCTTTTCAAATTAATTCGTGCAGCCGAAATACACCTTTTGTACCCTTAAAAATTTATGTTAACTATAACGGTTAATTTAATTTATGCAACTTGTGAAATGTTCATAATTAACCATTTCCGTCTAAACAGTTTATATGAAAAAAAAGTTTGGACTCCTTCATTCATTAGGCATTTATATAAGATTCTAACATTAAGTTTTATTTTTCACCGAATAGGGTCGAGTGGTAGTGCATAGTGCTTCCACACCACAGGTCTGGGGTTCTATTGACGGGCTGCGCAAGGTCGACTCTGCCTTTCATCCCCGCTACATTGGGTCGATAAATGAGTACCAAGCTTGCTTCGGGTCTTAAGCACTGAAGGTCTCTCTTCAGACAGAACACCAAATCGGGACATCTGTCCATGCACCTCAGCGTCCAATGGTCACGTGTATTATGATGGGCACAGTAGTTCCTGGCCCTCATGGATTGTTGTGCTTCTGAGTTTGAGTCTTAAGTTTGAGGATTACCTCACTTTGGGGATACCCCTTAGATAAACATGTATTTCCACTCATTTGCAATTAAACATTTTTCTTTCAATTACGTTTATTTCAGAAGGAAGTTTTATTTTTCAAATGTATTTGCTTAATAACATGTATATTTGTGTATTATATTAAAAATTTGATCAGTCCAAAATTACATGTTTTTAGCTCCTCTAAAAACTTTTAGGATTTTACAACTGATCTTACAATCCATATACGTTTTATAGTAGTATATTTAAAAATGATAAGGACATTTTTACGACTGTGTGAGCTGTTATGCCTCGTTTATAAATATAAAAAATTGCATTCAGCTTCAGTTTTTAAAATGTACTGAAATAAGTGGAGGAATAGGATATTTACATATTATGAATATTTTTGACTGCAGTAAGATATATTTATATTTCACTTTCTTTACAATTTGAATAGAAGTTGTAAGCCATTTTGCGAATCGTTTGATGTTGAGTATAAACCCATAGGCTGTTTAATATTGTAAAGTGTTTTACTTTGATACAAGCACACATTAAAATAAGGCTCATTTGCAGTTATATGATTAGCTTCAATGATATTTAAATTTTCAAAAATAGTCTACACGTACGAAAACATTCTTTCACAACCGCACACCACATCTCATACTATATCTTCCCTACAGCAGGAAATATTTGGGTATACTGAAAAATTTAATACAGGATACATTTCCAAGTGTTAAATTTGTTTTTAAAATTTGGTATGAATACATTGTGGAACTGTCGGTTAACTTCACTGAACAAAATTGTTTTAAGTGTACTGTTTTGAAAGACAAGATTAATTAGGGAGAACTTTTCTCACAATAGAATTTGTAATGACTGAATTGTGTGAAAATGTAGTTATCGATGTGTGACATTTTCCTTGTAATAAAAGAAACAGAAAGATAAAAATTTAACTTGAGTTGAAAATGGTTAGAAGTACTGTCATGCGCATTTGAAAAAGTATATCCCCCATTAAAATTAAAAATTATTGACTGAATGTGTGTTATGTCCATCACAAATGCCGATGTAGAAAAGATATTTTTATTTAATACAAGGAGTTCGAAAAGGAGAGCACTAGGAATGAAAATTTAGATTTTTTCCGAAAAATATTCAGTTAACATAAAAATATCATTTATATGATTTAAATTTAAATAAATTAAAAGTATTGAAATCATTTTTTATGTTATTCTAAATTAAAAATATAATTGAATAGAGAAAGATCTGTTTTATTTCATAAATATATGCACCATTAATTGTCTTATTGTTTAAAAAAAGATAGGGCCTTTACTCTTTTTACCTCATAAATTTTTAAAAACAGGAAAGTGAGCGCATTTTCTTACTCTCATATTCAAAAATGAATACAGGATGCTTTTTTCTGGTTCAAATCGCAATACCAAATATATATATATATATATATATTTTAATTTTTAAAAAATGACAGAAAAATAAATTTTCTTTGAAGAAAATATAATTATTTTTCAACTTCTAACATACTATTTATTTCATTTTTTTCCTCTTTTTTTTTTTTACCTTTCATTTCGTTTTTAATTTTACTGTGACTGAACATATAGGAGAAAGAAACACCGTATCTTTTTCAAAGAGGATTGATCAAGAGAGGATATCTACGCTTTCAAAGAAGATTGCCCAAGGCAACTTAACAGCTAGCTGTAAACGATTGATCTCTTGGTTCTTACTTTTCAAAGCGACCGAACTGGGTCGTAAAATTTTCCCCGTTGGACCTCCCAAGTTCTAAAAGGGGAAAGGAAAAAAGTCTGTTGCATTTTTGAAGGGAATCGCAAAATAAGAGTTAAACGCTTTCGGAATAACTTTTCAGGAGGAAGGTGTCCAGTTAGAGGGTTAAAAGTGCTTGTGAACAAATTTACTTCTTTGTCACCATTCCTTACACTCTCGTCATCCTGACGTACTATCCGCGCCATCTGGTGGTTTCCTGTAATTTGCATGTTCTTTTTCAAGATGTGTATGATAATTGTACAGGTGAAATTTTTATTTTAGAGTTCAATTTCTGTGGGACTCTGAATTATCCTTAATTTATGGACATGAGTTTATTTTTTTAAAGGAAAAAAGTGATTCACTCACTCTACATTCATTTTCCGTATCTACTAGACCTACAGATATTAAATTTGGTGACCACGTTTCCTGTGTTGAGTCAAGATTCGTTAAGAGCAGTTTTTGTGTAAGTCGATTCCCATTAGGGGCTGGGATAGGTTAGAAGGGGATTGAAATATACACATTTTTGTATTTGAACAATTAGATATACAGATTTGAAATTTGGTAACCTTATTTTTTTTGTTGAACAGAGATATTGTATGGTTTTAGTAAATTTGATTGTGAAGAGGGTTTAAGGCGGCACATAGATTAAGCTGAACCGTTAGACCTATAGACTTGAAATTTATTTGAGTAGAGATCCGATAAGAACGGGTTTTGCTAAAATCGATTCCCATTAGGGGCTGCATTGGGCTAGGGGGGATTTTAAACAAGCACACTCACGCTTTTGAAAAATTAAACATGCAAATTTGAAATTTGGTAACCATATTTCTTTTGTTGGAGATAGATATTCCTCAGTTTTAGTAAAATTGATTGCAAAGAGTGTTTAAGGCGGCTAATAGATTAAAAACTCCCGGCTTTGAACTGTTCGCCCTACAGACTTGAAATTTATTTGAGTAGAAATCCACTAAGGAACGGGTTATGTGGAAGTCGATTCCTATTAGGAGCTACAGAATAGAAATTTAGGTGATTAGAGATCCTGTAAAAACGAGTTTTGCGGAAATGTACCAAGGAAGCTGCGATGGGTTATGGGAAAAAATTGAAATCTTAACAAAACATAATTCAAAAGATTTCGAATATCAAACAATCGATTTTTCTGATTACACGGGGCAGTTCATTCTGCCTCTGTTGGTGTTCTGTATCAGTGACTTCAACAAAAATTATCACCATTTTCACTACTTTATACAAAAAATTTAACCGGATAAATCTTTTGACTCAAAAATATCCGAAAAAAAGAGAAAATAAGAAGAAACAGTTCTCTCTCGAAATAAACATAGGCTGCGGTAGCCCAGTGGTTAAGGTATCCAACCATGGCAGGCATGTCATGAGTTCGATCCCAGTACCACTAAAGACCCGCCGTGTAGGGCAGCGATGCCCGTTAAATCTGTCGAGAGCTGAAACGTCCTCCCGTTGGTGTGGTGTGGTAGTTAGGAGAGGGGGTGCCAGCTCAGGTGTCGTCCACGTCACTTGACCATGGTTCAAAATTACGTGGTCCGTCGCCAAAAGCCCTCGTGTAGCTGAACAGTGCGACGTTAATATTCAATCAATCAATTCACTTTCCTTAAGGATATCACCAGCAAGTGTTCGAAAATATCAAATTAGTTTTCCTTGTGGACCGCGTGTCAAGAATTTGAGACACTGAAGATTCTGCGTGTCGAGGGGTCAATTCATGTTAAGTCTATCGAGGTTCAATATTGGTGTGGGGTAATAGTTAGAAGAGAGAGGTGCCAGCTTAGGTGTCGTCCTCGTCACTTAACCGAGGTTAAAAATTTCAAATTTCTTCGCCAACTGTTTCCATTTTGCTTTAAAGTATGACAATTATGAAACTCTCACTTACCCTAGAAGAATAAAAAAAAATGTTTTATTGTGAGTACTTTTCATACGAAGTAATATTCTCTATTTAACGTGGATAAAGTATTTCCCCTAGAAAATTGGTTTGAAATTGCTTGTAATCTACCCTTATGGAAACATAAAACCAATGAGAAGCAATTTAGAAAACTACATGACTTATTTCACTTATTTTGTTTTAAAACCAAAATAAATATTTTAAGCAAAATATCGCCAAATTTTGCAATCTCGTACATCTAGAGTTGCATTTCGATCTTACTCATGTTAAAGTTTTTCCTCCCTTTTTAAAATATTACACAGAGGAGGCAAAAGCAGGGGGATAACTACAAATATCGTGGCAGACTTCCTTTTGTCCTTTAAAGTGCAACATTGCATGAATTCTTCAAGTCACACACATTGGAAGTTCCCTGCAAAAATATTGAAAAAGGCTTTCTCTATAGCCATTCATACTTGCGCAAGTGTTGCAGGGTAAGATTTTATGCAGGAGCTGACCTCTTAGCAATCTCATCCCATAAATGTTCGATTGGATTCATACCGTACCACCTAGGAGACTAAATCATTCACTAGAACTGTCCACAATGCTCTTCTGTCAATCACGATCAATTGTGACACAGTGAATGTCTCATAGTCATCCGTCCAGATTCAGTTGTTGTTTGGATTAAGAAGTTAATGAATGGCTGCAAATAGTCTCAAAGTAACTGAACATTACTGTTTTCAGTCAAATTGGTGTAGCTGGGCCAAAGGATCAAGTCCATTCCGTTCAAAAGCTTTCCACACCATTATTCAACCACCGCCAGCTTCCACAGTGCTTTGTTGACAGCTTGAGTCCAAGACTTCATGAGGTCTGCGACAAACTCAAACCCTACCATCTGTTCTTACTGAATATAATTATGACTTATCTGACCACACCAGGGTTTTCAAGGGGTCTAGGTCCAACCGATAAGGCCATGAATCCTGGACAGGCGGTGCTGGTGACGTTGTGTTCTTAGTAGAATCACGCACTTCAGTCAGTCTTAGGTGGTCATAGCTCATTAAAGCCAAATTTTACCACATTATCCTAACGAACACGTACATACTGGTTATTGCATATCATTGCGGTTATTTCACACAATGTGATAACACTGAAAATTCTACGGACACATCACTGGACTAGGTCTTTAAATGCACATGATCGGCCATGGGAGGATAGGCTTGAAATAAGGTGTTTTTACACTGTTATACTGTGAGTCTCGACATCGTAGACTCTTAACACTGTGGATCTTGGATTGTTGAATTTCCTGACGTATTTTGAAAAGGATGCCCCATGCGGTTTGCTCCATTTACCATTCAGCACTAAAAGTTTGTTTATTCCCGTCTTGGGGCCATAATCAAGTAAGAAATCTTTTCACTACAATCACTTGAGTACAGATGGAAGTGCTTTCAATACATAGCTCATTTATACATTTTGTATTTGATACTGTTGCCATCTGTGTGGTTGTATATTGCTATCCCATAACTTTTGTCATTTCAGTGCATATAAAATGAGAGAAAAATGTTTTATATATTTTTGTGATGGAGCTTATAATTTGAAATAAATGTTTCTTTTTCTTTTGAAATGCATTTTCAAAATATTTCTATTCCATTTTTTTCCAATTGAATCGGATTATCATGAGAATTTCTTAGAAATAGAAATATAAACATGGCAAATGGCTTAAATAATCGGAAAATAACAAACATTATTTCTGTATTCGAAGTTGACTGTTTGGATTCTCTTTTTTTACTGTAGCAGATTTGCTTGAAATAAAGTGAAAAGAATTATTTCAAGAAAATTATAAAATATAGAAAGCAAATTGGCACAAAACAAAATGAAATTCTAAATGTTATAACAATGCTAGCTGTAGTGCATGACTACATATTTTATTTAATTATTTATGAAGTATGTTTTATTTTATTTGCTTACTAAAATAATAATTTCACACTTTTTAATGATAGTTACATTTCCCCTTCATATGTATGTCAGGTTTCACTTGAATTAAAATTTTATAATTACAATTATTATTCCAATTGCCTGCTACCCAGATCATTCTATCATGAAATCAAACTTGTGTGTGGGCTTCTAAAATTTAAATTATTTCAAAAGCAAAGCAAATACAATTAACAGACAAATTGAAATATGTGTGACTATTCTAATTATAGATACTTTTTTGTTTTTAACAAATCTTTTTTTAATCCTTTCAGACAGATTGTTAATGAGTAGGTTGGAAAACATGTTGAAACCATATAAATATGGAGAAAATTTCAATCAAAATGCGAAGGCTGGTTAGGAGGAACTCTTTTCAATATGAATGACTTCATAAGTAAGCGATGGTGAAATATAATTAATGTCATTCACAAGCATAAGCATTCCAAAAATGGAGAAAAAATCGAGCTATTAGCATACAGTTTAGCTTGGGTCTCACTCTTTTCAATAACCACGATTAGAAATGTCTCCTTTTGTAAAGCAAATCAATCTATAGCTAGAGTTATCCCCAAAATTAATACGTCTGGGGATGATAATATTACCTTAATACCAAGACATCCTGAAATGCTTTGAAGCTTCAATTTTTATGTTTTTCGCCTCTAATGCTTCGGGCTGCATATTTCAAAAGATCCTTCATTAAAGAATGACAAAAAAAATTTAGAACGTCATTAACGAATCGGTTTCCGGTCGAAAAGTCAGACGTTACATTATCAAAATAATAACAGTTGACAACTAAAAACCAGATAGGAATCTTTTCTGAAAACGCAATGGTCTTACAAATGAATGTTTGCCTCAAAAGATTTATTCATTCAAGTTATTCAAATAATATTCATTGAGCACAATTGAAAAAAAATCACTCATTTTTATAGTCGAGTTCATTTTCTTCAATCTTGAGTTTAATAGAATTTGATTTCAAGAATGTGCGCAATATATTTTTGCACCTGCTGTTTATCTGAATCGCGTTGAAAATCCTTGCTAGTTTCCATATTTCTTCATTTTGTTCTCCTTAACAACCTTTTACTATTTTTAATACCTTATTTTATTATGCATAATGATCTTTCATTGCAATTATATAGGATTCTTTTAAAAATTTTTAATATCATGTGAATAAAGTATTGAACTACACAACTACTCGGAAAAATTTAATTTACAAACTGAATTAAATTATATATTTACTTAAATTGACTTGATATGCGATAAAAAATAAAATGTATAGATTATCCTTACAGAATGTAAATACGAAATAAAAAAAGATGAGGGGAAAATGTTTTTACCAACTGTTTTGTACAGATTCGAGCAGCTTATATACAGTAGGATACCTTTTGAAGATTCCTTTAAATAATCTAAAATAAGAAATTCTTCAGGGAAAACTCGTGGCCACAGTAGCTTAGTGGTCAAGGTAACGGACTCTTGGCTGGCGTGTCATCAAATCGGGCCTAGTACCACTGCAAGACCCACCGTGTATGGGCGCGATGCACGTTAAATTTGTCTAACGCTCAAACGTATTCCTGTTTGTGTGGTAGTTCGAAAAGTGGTGTTATCTCAGGTATCGTCCTCGACACTTGACCATGGTTCAAAATTACGAAGTCCATCGCCAAAAGCCGTCGTGTAGTTGAACACAGTGCAACGTTAATATTCATTCACTCAGGAAAAACTACACGAACATTATTTTAATCAGTTTTTTTTAAAGTCCAATTACAACGATTATAATAAGTTTTGAACGTAGAAAGAATAGTATATTCGGAAAACAACGAATCACAAGAAAAAATTTTAATGAAATTTTTTCTTCATATGTGACGTTATTTTAAAGGCGGGGTAATAACATTACAATTCTGCGAGAACCTCTCAGGTAAAAAGTTTAAAGACTGATCATATATACATATATCACATATTACGGAACGAAGTATTATATTTTTAATCAGAAATATAACCGAAATATCTCAACAAAATTAATTGTGCACATTAGTTAAGGCTACACAGTATCCTACAAATTTCATAATCAGCGGGAAAAAATTTTTCTGCACTTTTTTATTTTGTAGCTCATATCATTGATAAGCTTGCGACCAAACTTCAGATCTGTTAACAAATAAGTTTTTAGGATATTTGAAATTTTCTGAGTTATGGTTTTGTTTTCGGTTTCATTTTAAAGCATTCTTCTTAAATCGAATTAATTAAAAATATTTTTGAGCACAATCAATTCTTTTAGTGTGAACCAGTAGCGTGGCTAGATATCCAAAGGCCCTGGTGCTAAAAAATGAGGGCCCTAGTATCTTGATTGGATTTTATTGTGTAAAATTTAAAAATATATGAATATTTTAGTGATATAAAGAAACAATTTTTGTTTACTACCTTCTCTTTCTTGGCATTGTTAGCTCTTAAAACCACCCAGGTTTCTTTTTTTAATCTCCCTAATTTCAGTTTTATAATTTATGTAAGATATTTCGTTTGTGCTTGTGCGAGTACTTACTAAAGTTAAAAGGGTGAAACGTAAATCTCTTCCACAAAACGACTTTGAGGAATCCTTCCTATTTATTTGGAAGGATATGACTCTCCCACCAGAGAGCTTAAAGCTACCAAATAGTCCACCGAGATAGACAGGCAATCGTAAAAAAATATGCATGGACAACAAAATATAATACAGTATTATTATAATTATTTTTGAAAAAAAACTCCACAGCAATAGAGCAGAGGAGTGGGGATAAAATTACACCAGTCTATTCCAGATACGAGTAGATTGTAAAATATTGAAACAGAAAACAAGTTTATTGTGAGTCATACTGTTACTAAAAATGGAATATACCTAGGAAGGAATTGTTTCTTGTGTAGGTTTTTTAAGATGTAATAATATGCACGGTAAGACTTTTCATGGAACTTTCAAGTAACAGTTCATAGAAAAAATGCAACAAATTGAAAATAATATAAACATTTCAATAAGTAAAATTCACAACACTAAACAAACAACGAAAATAACTTAGAAAAATTCCTTACTAGTTCAAAATTACGCTGCTGGCCACCATAAATGCAACACCCTGAAGGAAGCATGCAAATAACATGAAATTTACAACATGCATTAGCGGAGGTGAGATATGCGAATGATTAGAATTTCAGCGCAGACACACATCACGCGCGCCTGAGGCACCACCTCAAAGCGCTTTTAAGTCTTGGAGAGTTCGACGATTTCAAGTTCGGCAATTGTGTTTTTCCCTTAGTTTTTTCAAAAAATGGTCGATTATGCCTCGTGAAAAGAGCGATCAGCTTTTGATCAAGTATCCGAGTTCGACAGAGGATGGATAGTGGCTTACCGAGATATTGTGGATTATCTTTCAGGAAAATCGGTAGTCGTGGTGGACGAAACCAAACAACTGTAATGCGGATATGTGACCGTTAGATCCAGGATGATACGATGGACCGACGTGGTCTATCGCATCCACCTCAGTGCACCACTTCACATGAGGACAGCAAATTGTGCGCATGGCAGTGACGGATCACTCAGTCACATCATGAACCATGACACAGCACATTGAGTCTGTAACGCATCATTCAGTGTCTGCGCGTATCATTCGACGCCGTTTACAGCAAAGTGGTTTGTTCGCAAGACGTCCATTGCTTGGTCTACCCTGTACGCAGAAGCACACACGTTTCCGTCTCCAAAGGTACGATGAAGTGAAAGAAGGATGTGGGCGGCAGAATGGAATGAAGTTGTCTTTACTGATGAGTCACCCATCCGTGCGCAACACTACGATGGTCGGATTCGACTCTGGAGACACCGTGGAGAGAGGATGCTGAACAGCTGCATTATGCACCACCACACTGGTCCTGCACCGGGTATTATGGTATGGGGTGGTATTGGATATTACTTTGGCACTCCTCTAGTACGCATTGCCGGTACTTTAAACAGCCAGCGCTACATCTCCGAGGTGTTGGAGCCAGTTGTCCTTCCTTTCCTTCAGAGGTTGGCCACAGCCATATTTCAACAGGATAATGCGCGACCACACATGACACGCATTGTCCAAAGGTTCTTCGTCATTCACCAGACTGAATTGCTTCCCTGGCCAGCTCGCTTTCCGGATCTTTCACCAATAGAAAACATGTGGTCAATGGTTGCTCAACGATTGATCCAAATTACACCCCCAGCTACCACACCAGATCAACTTTGGCAACGTGCGGAAGCTGCTTGGTCTGCTGTACCCCAAGAACACATCCAAAGTCTCTTTGAATCAATGCCGAGGCATGTGGCAGCAGTGATCTCCAACAATGGCGGCTAATCTGGCTACTGATTCTGGCAGGAACCACACTTCACAGAAGTCTATAAATTTAATCATTTGATACTTGGTCAACATGATATCTACAAAATAAATTTTGTTTTGCTATCTCTTGTCTTTCTTGGTGCAGCATTTACGGTGGCCAACAGTGTACTTACACCTAAATCGTCATGATTGTATTACGTTGCAACTTTTTATATCTTAAATTAGGGACAAATTATCGCAAGTTTGGGTTGATTGGTGGCCAAGGCCCTAAGGCTCCTCTGAGGGTCCTAAGAACCATCTACCTCGTTAGGAGCTACGCCAGTGGTTGGAAAGGTTTATTAATTCCAATTTTCATGGCTAAAATAATTTCTGCTTGATTATGTTTTAAGCTTTTTTAAATTCTCAAAAATTAATTAATTAAAACTGATTTCAAGGCCAATTTTGGCTTTAAAAAATATTATATTGCTCCTGCCGAGGAAATGCCATGGCCAAAACTTTCTTAGGTTCCTGGGAGAAACAATACTTCGAAGAGATGGAATACTACTGAAAATGATTTATCGAAAAATTAGTTTTCAGCTGATACTGCAATTAGACTTTCGAGTACAAGTATTCTGAATTCAAATATTGCAGATAAAACTGAGTATTTCCTTGATGCCCCAAACTACATTATGATTAACATATTGTAGTACAATATTTTAGTATTTTAAAGCCATACAACAAGAGCTAAAACTTTCTAAATTGCCCGATAAAAACTGAAAAAAAAAATTAGATTTTATTTAAAACCCTGACTGCTTTTAACATAACTTAATATCATTATTATTTTTTACATAGATGTTTTGTGTTTCAAAACGTTTATGAAGATATTAGGTTATGAAGGAGCTGAATAATCTGTCATCATAACAAGGGATATCAATATTTTGCAAAAACATATTTTGAATTAAAAAATCTATTTTTAGTCATACTTAATTAAAATAGCGTTTTAATGTAAAACATACATTGTAAAATAACATATTAAAAAAATCGGACTTTACGGGTATTATAAGGTTTTGTTTTATGTCTTTTTACAAACTTTTTAAATGCGTTTTTATCATACTTTCAGTTTTAAAGGTATAAGTGTTTTCAAATCCGTAAGCCATTTCCTCTGCTCATCATAGAGCCTTGCACTTTTTTGTATATACTCCCAAACGTATGTTCTATAAAAGTCATTGGTAATTTAGGGCTGAGATATCTAGCTATATTTTAAAAAAATATTAAGTTACTATTTTAAAAATATTTGTGTTTTGTCCAGGTTTTCTAGAAAAATAATTATGAAAATTCAACAAGAGAAGAGATTTTTAAATCAATACTAACTCTTGTTTATCATATTCTAAGAAACATAAAAATAAAAACATAACAAAAAAATTAAAAGGTGTGCATTTTATAAAAGTTTAAAATTTTTTAAAAATTCTTAATATTTTATACTTGTGAAACAATGGCTGGTCAAACTAACTTTTTACTTTCAGAATCAACTTAATATTATAATCTGAATATAAAGCATATATTTTTACTGTTACTGTCTCCAATTTATTTTAAATGGTACTGTGTAGCCTTAAATTATCATTATAAAGGTAATATTGTAAATTAAAACTATTAAAGCTGATTTTTATTGAGATTTTTCTTCTATTCTTATTGTAATTATGTCTGTGTCACACACACAAAACTTTAAAAGTTCTTTCTCATATTTTAAAGCTCTCAAATGTGCTGAAATTTTCTATACATGATTATTTTGGGAGACAATACGATAATGTAATTAAAGGGTGTTTTTTAGAGGTATAGAACTTTAAATTGCAATAAAACAACGATGTATTATTCGATTGACATGATTTTTTTTTATTCGAAAGATAATCTTATAGCATTACATTCTAAATATGATTTCTGGCATAGGACTGCCACGGCTGGCTCGGATGTAGTCCAATCTGGACGTCCAATTTTTGATGACTTTTTCCAACATTTGTGGCCGTATATCGGCAATAACACGGCGAATGTTGTCTTCCAAATGGTCAAACGTGTTTGTGGCTTATCCACATAGACCAATGACTTTACATAACCCCACAGAAAATAGTCTAGCGGTGTTAAATCACAAGATCTTGGATGCCAATTCACAGGTCCAAAGCGTGAAATTAGGTGGTCACCAAACGTGTCTTTCAATAAATCGATTGTGGCACAAGCTGTGTGACATGTTGCACCGTCTTGTTGGAATCACAGCTCCTGAACATCATGATTGTTCAATTCAGGAATGAAAAAGTTAGTAATCATGGCTCTAAACCGATCACTATTGACTGTAACGTTGTGGCCTTCATCGTTTTTGAAGAATGATTCCCCCAGCCCATAAAGCGCACCAAACAGTCAGTTTTTCTTGATGTAACGGTGTTTCGACATACACTTGTGGATTAGCTTCACTCCAAATGCGGCAGTTTTGTTTGTTGACGTAGCCATTCAACCAAAAGTGCGCTTCATCGCTAAACAAAATTAGCTTATGAAAATCGGGAACAACGGCAATCTCGTTTTGGGCCCATTCGACGAATCCACACCTTGCTTGATGATCGTTTTGATGAATTGCCAAACCAAACTGAGAATGAATCACTTGACAGCTGTTAAATCGGTCGCCATCTTAAAAAGTAATGCCAACTTAACCTTCTACACCTGGAAAAAAACACTCTTTATAATTAATAAAAAATAACTGATTAAAATTAATTATTTAGAGCAGTGTTTCTCAAACTGTGGGACGCGCTCCCCTAGGGGGCGTGATAACCCAACAAGAGGGGTATCGTAAAGTCGAAAACAAAATATTATTTAAAAAATTATTATTTACTAAAAGGAAACAAAACAAAATGTATTCTGACATAATAAAAAATACACATTTAGTCTGATATATATATATATAACTATATTTATCGTAATAATGTATTAGTTAGCGATAAAGCTAATATTTTTTTTAAATCCTAATAAATTTTTTAATTACTGTATTGAACATGGATATCCTGCTAACTTTCTTTATAATTATATTTATAATGGTTTTTAATGATACAATTTGTATTACTGTAATTATTTACTGTCATTATGTTTTGTAATGATTTTTTAAATTTCTAAAATATCTAATTTATTCTACAATTATTAAATAGATGGCGCCACATGCTTATTAAATTTTAATAATATTATATTTTTTGTGTTTCATTTATATTTTACACTAATTTTTATATGAATATTATTTTATGATTTTCAAAAGTATATATATATATATATATATATATATATATATATATATATATATATATATAAAATATAATATAATATAATATAATTTTCTTAATATCCTATCGCAATTAATTTTATGCGGATCTGCTTTCACTCCTTTGTATTTGGCGGGAACACATTACTAGTTGATGCACTTCTGACCTAGTCTACACTGCGAATAAAAGTAGGTTATGTTTTTGTTCATATGTTATTTAGTTTAATGATTTTTTAATATTTAAATTCCTCATATATAATTCTTTCTTTTCTTCTTGGTACATAGTATGACAAATTTCAGGTGAAGGTTGGTCGGCCCCAAAACATGTTTAAACCTGCACTCCTGGTTGCTAAGGCTAGGAGTTTGTCATTATACTACTGTGCCTTCTTCCTATTTATTAGGTTATAACTATCTGTTTATTTTTATATTTTTGTTTATATATTTGTGTATATGTATATATATATTTATATATTGAATTTTTTATATTGGATTTTATACAGATATATATATACAGAGAGAGAGAAAGTATATACTTATAAATTTATCAGTAAGGCACAATACATTTGATACTAAGTATCAATACTAAGTTAAGAATAAGTTTAATAATTTCTAGTGACTTTTCAATGGCATATCATACACAAAATTAAATACTTATCTTGATACTTTGTACGGTTTAAAATTAGGGTAGTATTGTAGCTTAAGCGTCCAAGTATTATACATTATTACTACAATCAACACATTGTTATTGTATAGGGAAGGGGGGCGCGATGAATATTCTGATTGAAAATTGGGTCGCGAATATAGAAAGTTTGAGAAGCAATGATTTAGAGAATTAAATTTTACTGACAATTCCAAATGCTCACAGCATGAAACAGTTGAATATTGAAACAAGCAACTTTAACACACCCTCGTAAAATTAAATTATTAAAACTAATTATTAAATAAATTCAATTTGACTCAACGTTCCTTTCGCTTTCAAAATTTAAAGTATAAAAATATTTAGTTACGTAAAGTGTAATGTTTTAAAGATATCCCATGTTTAATAAGCTCATTTTTTATCGGTGTTCTAAGTTACTTTGGCTTTAAAACCGTAGTAGATGGAAGTGGGCTGCAGCATGGAGAAGATATGACCTTGAAGTTGGATTAAACTCCTTCATTTTGAGTTTTGCACTGCCCCTGAAATCCACGATAAAATAGTTACTAGTTATGGAGGTGACACCCAGTTATATGGGATTGTTGTTGATGATGGTGATGTTACATCCATGAAGGAACTAAATCAGACTGTACCATGCACCCAGTTCACTGTTTTGGCAATCCGTTCCATATTATCCACGTAGAGAATGTTTGTTGACGAAAACAGAACCCCTATTTCTTGTAGGGCATCAAGAATAGCTGGACAGTCAAAAATATGAGCAGGTATTAGCTCTAAACCTAAACAGTTATCACATTTCCTAAAAGTTCTTCTACCATTCCAATCAATATTCATTTCTCTTTCTTGTCCTATTCTTAGGCTAGCAATAGTCTTTGGTATAACCCTTTAAGACACGAATTATGTTTATCTTCAGATATAAAATTCTTCTGGTTGTTAATACTACACGGAACCCAATGACATTGGAACAAAATAATAAAAAATAACCACTACCCCCTCCCCCCCTCGGAACGTAGACGGCTACCGCACAATTGTGAGGGTTAGGCGTTATGAGTGAAACAGGTCAGCTAAGAAATTTTACGAGTTATACATTTTTAGCTCTAAGATGATAGACGAAATAATTTTAATTCAACCAAAATTGTTCTTTTGGTTTCTTTTTGACTAGTATAAATAACCATTGCATTTTTCACAACATGTTTTCGAACTGTTTTCAAATCTGCACTTGTGAGGCCTTCAAATATCATCAACACATCGAAAATGGCTATACATGTCAATTCTTTTATTCTGGAATGGCCTAGATAAAAGCCATGGCATGTATAGCAGATGGATTATAACGCTATGATCTTTTTGCGAGTGGAATTCTAACACTGTTATCTTCATCATCAGTTAAAATAATTTGTTAGTAGGTGGAGAGAAGCTGATAACGAATGAACTATCTCTAACTTAAATTTTAAAGGATCCATTTTAATTTTTAGAGGAATCTTATTTGATCTTGCATCTTGTTTGCACAGAAACCAAGAATTTGCAACAGCTAAATCAATGTAATGAATGTGTTCGAAAGACGTTATGGTAAAGTATGATCCAAAATTGTCTTTCCATTTCAAATATTTCCAAGCTCTTTTCTTCATCGCTCTCATCTGAACTTGTTTCTACTTCTAGTATACGCCATTCATATGTTTTGTTCGCAGCATTTTCATCATCCGAGAGATCACTAAGTTCTGATCTATGTTCAATCTGATTTATTCATCAATTGCAAAATATCTTCTTCTGTGAGAATTGTACTTTTAGGCACCTGAAAAAGTTTTTGGTTAAAAGTTAACACAGTATTCCATGGAAAATAGTAAAATGTATCAGATATGTTTATTATTTAAAAAAATATATATGTATATTTAAACCACACCATACTCTTAATTCCCACCGGAAAACCCAGATTTTTTTTGGAGGGGCAGGGGAAAAAATATGGATGCAGATATATGTGGAGAGGATAAAAATGCCATACTCCTCAACAAATGTATGAAAAAAAAACTAATTGTAAAAATGAGAGGGAGAAAGATAATAAATGACTCATCCATGGCGTCCTCCAAGAAAAAATTTTGTATTAATTATATAACTATATATTTCATATTTATGTAGGCTTTCATAACTTAACCTAAAGCTGGACACATTTTATAATAATACATCGTTATTGTTGTGTGCCGAATTGGTCATCTTATATTCTTGGCAACCATACATTTCGGGTTTTTGTTTCCCAAAATATGAACAGTTGATGCGAACTTCAAAACAGACAATCCCTAGGGAATTTAAAAATAAATCAGAAGACATTCAAGTTTTAAAGTACATAGCGGGTTGATTTCATATCATAAAATTCGAATGCTACGATTACAAATATAGATTTGTAGTAGATAAAAAAAATCAATTTCAATATAGAAAATGTCGAAGAGAGAGAGAACATATTTGAGACTTCTGGATAGAGGAGGTTTAAAAATGTTCACAAATAATCTTATGAAAATCATTTCATCGCAACATTTTATTTTTAATTTATGTATCGAATAGATTCGACTTACAATATCTTAAAGTTGATTGTCAATTATCTTGTTTTACAAGCATAACAGAAGCATATCTGGAATTACATTAAATGTGGAATGTCTTGCGCATTCATTTAATTCGTCTTCTGTAAACTGCAACACAACTGCATTTTTATTTAACAAAAATATCCATTACATTTGGTAACATATGCTTAAATAATTATTCGAAATAGAGCAATGAAGAAATTTTAACGGCGAAGGATAATCGAAAAGAGAAGAAACAAGATTAATATAAAGAATTTTTTGAAAATTCGGCAATTATTATTATTTATTTTTAATTTACTTTTTTTTTGCTACTCTTGCCGCCAAGGGAAGCATAGAATAGCAAAATGTTGTCTACCTCCCTCTCCGCAACTCTAAAACAACATGAAACGTAGTAGTTTGCCCCCACTTCTTTCTATGAAAATGAATGGCGGAATTTCTTCTAATCCTAGTAGAAGCATGAAAATTAAATGTGTAATATTTTAAAAAAGTAGGCTTAGACAAAGAGAGAGAAATCCTACAAAAAAATTAAACTTAAAAAATGTAGAAAAAGGACACATTTTTATAGAACTAAGTAAATAGTACAATTATCGTTAGCAATATAGCAGTGAATTTAAGAATAAAATTCTATTTTTCTTACACATTTAAATAATTTTGAATCTAAAGTATTTATAACCTATTTCAGCTACTATAAACCTATTCTTTCTTACTTAGAATACAATTAATTCTCAAATATGATTATGTATTTCGCAAAAAATATTACTTTATGTGAGTACAGACATATGATTGAATAATTTTATAGGGCAATACTAATATCCCCTTTTGTTTTATTCATCTAGCTAATCCGTGAAATAACGTTGCAAAATTTGAAGTTATCACTTCTATCGTGTGTTCATAAGCACACACACTCTTTTTGGGGGGAGGGGGACTACAGTGGTGTCATCTTAACAAAACATCTGAAGATGGTTATATCATGAATAGCGCCTATTACTGTACAATGCTAAAAAAAAATATGTAATGTTCTTATTAAGCCAGCGTTTCTCAAATTGTGGGGCGCGCCCCCTACGGGAGCGTGATAAACTTACAAGAGGGTGCGAGCATATCGAAAATAAAAGATTTAAAAAATTGCAAATTTAGTTAAAGGAAGCAAAACAAAAGAGATTCTGACATAATAAAAAAAGTAAAGTTAACATTTATACTAATATAATATACTTATAAATGCATCAGTACTGCACAATGTATTTGATAATTAATTTATCAATATTAAGTTAAGAACAAGATTAATAATTACTAGTGACTTCTATAAGCTTGTCATACATAAAATTTAACATCTTGATAAATTGAACGGAATATAATTAAAAACGAATTGTAGCTTTACTTCAAATGCATTATCATTGAATTTAAAACATTGCTCTTATTTTATGGAGGAAGACGCGATGAAAATTATAATAGAAAACTGGGGCGCAAATATTGGAAGCTTGAGAAGCACACTGTATTAAGTAATAGCATGGTATGATCTCCAAAAAAATTTATTTACTTGTGAACTATGCATCTGCTCGCTTCTTTCGAAATGAGGCAGGGGAATTAAAAGTACCCACATTTTGAAAGATGCATTATACTGGTAAAATAGTTTATTATTACATAAAAAAATTTGACATGCCCGGTCTAGCTATATAATCTTGCAATCTTAGTCATAAACCTGAGGGCTTGCTATTATATTACTAACAAATGTCTTGTTATATTTTTATGTATTGCTCAGAAATAAGTTATAATTACTTCAATATAGTATCTGTATATATATATATATATATATATATATATATATATATATATATATATATATATGTTAAGTATTGGCCGAGGGGTAATTTTTTGACGAGTGTTTGCAGGTCTTCATCAAAATACATCTTCAGTGAACAGATATCTTCTTTATTGTGGCGCACACATCGAAGTTTAGGACAAAATTATAATGCACCTTCACAAAGACGAGACAAACAATTCATGATGATGATATTAAAGCACAGTGGTCAAGCAAAAAGTGACATCTTGACGGACACAACACATAAACACGGAGAAACAGCTATATTTACTAGTACATTATGACGGCAAAAAAGGATAGAGCAACGAACGTCGTTACACAAGTTGTTTTTATTCTGTACCAACAGTGCAAGTGCGTGATGATTACGCAATCATAGCTCTGATTGATAGAAAGTGTGGACAGGAATTTCTGATGTAATAATATTCATCGATTACGATTAAAATCAGAGTGTTAGTTCTGAACCAAATAATCAAAAGATTTCAATATTGTTTAAAAAAGTTAATTAAAGAGAATGCTAGAGGGAATTATTACATCCCCCCTCCGCAAGACGCGGGCGTGCACCAGGGCTCTTGATACAGACCCGTACCTTACAGAGAAATTAGTTTTAAAGTTTTGAATAAATTATTAATTATGAAACTTCTTGCACTTGTGTGTCGGTAATGACATACATAGCATGATCTCCAACACAGAAATTAGATACTAGAAAAATATGAAACAACATATAACTGTTAAATTGTAACACATGGGTACCCATAAACAGCATTCAAAATATAAAATTCAAAATGCAATAAAAATCAAAGTATTGCTCCAAAATATTCACATTTCCATGAAGAGCTGATGTAATAACACATTCACACTACTAAACATGATATAAAAATACACAATATCAACAATAAAATAAGGAACACTTGAAATGGAATGAAAATAAGATTCAAAATAATTGTAGCCTAAAATATCAAAATATCAATGACAAACATCATGAAAACATCCAAGTTTGTCTCAAAAATTTGACTTCCTCATCTAAAAGTAAACCCAACAGTCCGAGACTATTAAGGAAGGGGAATTTAATTCAGACTTTTCCCTGCCTCCATCCAAGAATGCACACTTCTCCAAAACTTCAACAGTACATCGAGATGAAGACCGGAAAAAAATCCGAAATGGATTGGGAGGTGGACCGATGTTTCGCACATTGTAAGATCTACAATCATTTCTTGTTCTGATACATCACAACAACAGTAAAAAAATATCTCAAGAGTGGAAAAGAAGGCCAACTAAGAGGGGCCAAAGGACAATGATTTGGTTTTGTGTAGTTGTATGTGTGTGTTTTCTTTTAGTGTAATTATTATTATTCATGACTCAATTTCAATTCTTCAGGAGGGTAATAAGTTCTTAATTTTGAAACGTGCACAATTTCAGTAGGATTTTTAGTTAACGCGTTAGGCTTTGTTATTTCATAATTGACATCTGACAGCTTTTGTACTATTTCATAGGGGCCTGAAAAAATTGGGGATAATTTTCTTTGATTTGGATAGTTGAATTCTTCATAAATTACGAGGTCACCCGGTTCAAAAGGAGAATCAATGAAACGTGCATCATATTTAATTTTATTTTTCTCATGGTATTTTATGGTGATCTCTTTTGCCAATTTTCTGGCTTCTTCAACTGGAGGGTAAACTTGATTTTGAGCTAATGGAGGTGTATATGGTAAAGTGCCAAATAACAAATATGCAGGAGGGAATTTTGTGACTGAATGAGGTGTTAAGTTATACTCATTGATTACTTGTTCTAGAAATTTGGTCCAAGGAATTTTGGTAGGAGAAGAATTTACTTTACATCTCTTAATTTAGTTACAATAGACTGATTTACACGTTCACATTTACCATTTGTCTGGGGATGATGAGAAGTAGTTAATAACTGTTTAACGTTATAATTTCTTAAAAAGCGTTTGAATCTGGATGAGGTAAAAGCGCCATTTCTATCAGTTAACAGTTTATTAGGTATTTGAATTTGGAAAAGTTGTTTTAAACAATTTGCATAGGTTTCGGTTGTTTCACTTTTAGAAGCAAAAGCCCAAACATAGCGAGTTGCATGATCAATTATTAAGTGAAGAAATTTTTTAGTAGAATTATAGTAGTTTTGAATCCACCAACAGTATCAACAGAGATATACTCAAAAGGTTGATCCGTGGGGGGTACAGTCTGTAAAAGACAAAATCTTTTTTGCCTTTTCCTTTTATTTAATTGACATACATTACAATGTTTAACAAATTTTGAAATATCTAAGTTAATATGAGGCCAATAGTATATACATATATTGAGGAGTAATTAAATTTATCATTTTTTGAGTACCAGGATGTCCAAATTGTTCATGAGCATTTTGCAAAATTTTTCTTCTTAATGAAAAAGGTACAACAATTTTAAACAGATTTTTCTTTTTAAGAACAAATACATCATCAACTTTCTTATATTTAGGATCATTTACATTATCTAAATTTTGATGGGTCTTTATCTCACTTAATTCAAGTAAATGTACTGAGTGTTGGATATATTGATCAATAGGGTGTCTTGATAACATGTCAGCTTCAACATTATTAGTTCCTTTTAAATATTTTACTTCATAATCAAACATGCTTAATTTTAATGACCAATGAAATAATCTACCCCTTAAATTTTTCACATTTTTAAGCCAAACAAGAGCAGCATGATCAGTATGGATTATGAACTTTTTACCGTGTAAATAATAATAAAACTTATCAAGAGCATCTATTATGGCCAAACATTCCAATTCTGTGATACAATAATTTTTTCCATACTCACGTAAAGTTCTAGAATGAAAAGATACTGGATGAAGAGTACCAGAATTATCAGGTTGTTTCAAAATAGCTCCAATAGCTTTCAGCGAGGCATCACAGAAAACATGCAGAGGTAATTTAGAATCATATAATTGTAATACAGGTTTAGTTATTAATTTAATTTTTAACAATTCAAATGCTGTTTGACATTCAGCAGTCCACTCCCATTGCTTATCTTTCTTTAGTAATTTATTTAAAGGTTCCCTAATTTTGGCATAGGAATCAATGAATTTGTTATAAACATTTACAGAACCAAGGAAACTTTGAAGTTGTTTAACATTTTTGGGAGGTTGTAATTTTTTAATAGTTTCAATATTTTGATTATCAGGGGTAATGCAGCCTTCTTTAATTTCATAGCCTAAAAAGTTTATCTTAGTTTTTGCAAAAACACATTTTGAAAATTTTAATTTAATGTTTTCCTCCTCACACAAATTTGGAATATTTTTCTTAAATGAGCGTAATGTTCCTCTAAAGAATTTGAAAAGACAACTATATCATCAAAATAGTGACAAGCAAAACTTGAACACTTATGTTTAGTTAAAATTTTACGAATAGTACGATTAAAAATTGCTGGGGCATTTCGAAAGCCAAAAGGAAGAACTTGAAATTCATATAAACCTTCAGTTGTAACAAAAGCTAATTTTTCTTTATCTTTATCATGCAACGGAATGTGCCAGTAACCACTTGCGAGGTCAAGCGTAGAAAAAAATTTAGCACTATTCAATTTATCTAGTAGGGAGTCTATTCGAGGTAATGGTTCTGCATCTGTTTTACAAATGGCATAAAGTTTTCTATGATCAATACATAATCTGGTTTTCTGCTTTTCATCTCTCTTATAAGCTAAAGTAACCGGGGAAGAATAACAGCTATTGGATTCTATAATTAAACCTGCAGCTAATAAATTTTGTATTTGTTTATTAATCTCAGCTTCTGAAGTGGCTGAGGTTCTATAAGCTCGTTGATAAATTGGGAGGTCTGATGTTAAATTAACTCTAGGGGGCTCCATTCTTATTTCACCTACATCATACTTATTTTTAGAAAAAACACGAGTGTATTCTGAAAGAAGTTGTATCAGGTTAGGAGATAGTTCTTTAACAGTTAGAGGTGAGAGAACTTCCTCTGAGGTATTTACTAACCCTTCCTGTATATGTAATGAAATTGGTTTAGTGAGTGGATTTTGATTATTTACAATAATTTGCCCATTTTGTACTAACTGGTTATGTTCACAATCAATAACAATTTTATATTGACTACATTCTGGTAGTCCTAGAATAATGTAAGGTAGGCTACTATTAATTATATACAAATTTATGTTTCTTTCTACCTGTCCAATTGTTAAGTACGCTTTGCATAGTTTGTTTAGTTGAAAATTGCCATGGGCTTGTGTGATTAATATGTATAGGCCTAGTTGTTTGTTTATGTAATCTAAGTTTATTTACAATATCTGTAGAAATTAAAGATAGAGTGGATCCAGTATCGGGTGGATACTAGACAAGCACACTGCTTGGCGACAAAAATTTTGGCGCCAAATTTTTGGTGATAAATTTTCCAATATGGCAACCCTTCCGGATTGTCCAGTCCGGTGGCTAAAATATGGTAACCCTAAAACCGGTCAACTAAAAAAATCGGGTGAAAAGTGGACATCGTTCATTTTCGCCCTTGACCCTGCTGCAACACGTCGAGTTCTACCCTGCTCATACTTTCTTCCCCACGTGTTCCGATTTTAGGCTTGATTTTGCACCGGTTGTTAGAATGGCGTGTGAAAGAAAATTCCTTGAAAGCGAGGCAACCACAGGATTTTTTCTTTTGCTTGGACAACAAGGAAATAAGGCTGTTTTAGATTGGGTCATGAAAGAAGGATTAATTCCCTCCAGATATGAGTATCCGAAGTGTAAAAAGGATATGCGTTTGGTTGATCGAAAGGGTACGATTGATGGCTTTGAATGGCGTTGTCGAGTACAGTCGAAAGAGAATCCCCACTTTGTTTGCCGGAGTGAAAGATGCCATTCAAAGAGTCGTTGTCGAGTACAGTCGAAAGAGAATCCCCACTTTGTTTGCCGGAGTGTAAGACGCCATTCCGGAAACCCCGTTCTTAAGGAATTTTAAAGAGAAGCTTAGGTTTTTGATCACCAGCTAAGGCCGATTTTTCTTCGTTTTCGTCCATGGCGTCATTTTTTGAAACATGGCTTTTTGGCGCCATTTGGCGAAAAAAATGGCGCCAAAAACAGCAGTGTGCCAGACTAGGATTTTACCGAATTTTCTTTCACACGTTATTCTAACAACCGGTGCAAAATCAAGCCTAAATCGGAACACGTGGGGAAGAAAGTATGAGCAGGGTCGAACTCGACTTGTTGCAGCAGGGTCAAGGGCGAAAATGAACGATGTCCACTTTTCACCCGATTTTTTTGGTTGACCGGTTTTAGGGTTACCATATTTTAGCCACCGGACTGGACAATCCGGAAGGGTTGCCATATTGTAAACTTTATCGCCAAAAATTTGGCGCCAAAATTTTTGTCGCCAAGCAGTGTGCTTGTCTAGGATCCACCCGAAAAATCCTTGAAAGCGAGGCAACCACAGGATTTTTTCTTTTGCTTGGACAACAAGGAAATAAGGCTGTTCTAGATTGGGTCATGAAAGAAGGATTAATTCCCTCCAGATATGAGTATCCGAAGTGTAAAAAGGATATGCGTTTGGTTGAAAAAAGGATATGCGTTTGAGTTGATCGAAAGGGTACTTTGTTTGCGGGATGAAAGATGCCATTCAAAGAGTCGTTGTCGAGTACAGTCGAAACAGAATCCCCACTTTGTTTGCCGGAGTGTAAGACGCCATTCCGGAAACCCCGTTCTTAAGGAATTTTAAAGAGAAGCTTAGGTTTTTGATCACCAGCTAAGGCCGATTTTTCTTCGTTTTCGTCCATGGCGTCATTTTTTGAAACATGGCTTTTTGGCGCCATTTGGCGAAAAAAATGGCGCCAAAAACAGCAGTGTGCCAGACTAGGATTTTACCGAATTTTCTTTCACACGTTATTCTAACAACCGGTGCAAAATCAAGCCTAAAATCGGAACACGTGGGGAAGAAAGTATGAGCAGGGTCGAACTCGACTTGTTGCAGCAGGGTCAAGGGCGAAAATGAACGATGTCCACTTTTCACCCGATTTTTTTGGTTGACCGGTTTTAGGTTACCATATTTTAGCACCGGACTGGACAATCCGGAAGGGTTGCCATATTGTAAACTTTATCGCCAAAAATTTGGCGCCAAAATTTTTGTCGCCAAGCAGTGTGCTTGTCTAGGATCCACCCGAAAAATCCTTGAAAGCGAGGCAACCACAGGATTTTTTCTTTTGCTTGGACAACAAGGAAATAAGGCTGTTCTAGATTGGGTCATGAAAGAAGGATTAATTCCCTCCAGATATGAGTATCACGAAGTGTAAAAAAGGATATGCGTTTGGTTGAACGAAAGGGTACGATTGATGGCTTTGAATGGCGTTATCGAGTACAGTCGAAACAGAATCCCCACTTTGTTTGCCGGAGTGTAAGAAAAGGTACGTGGTTTAGTGAAAGATTGAGTATTTGTGTGATCTTGCGATTAACCAGATATTGGTTTGGCAAGAGTATGAATGAGTTTGTAGTGAATGATTTAAAAATTAACAAAAACACAGTGGTGGATTGGTATATGTTTTGCCGTGAGATTTGTATGGTTGCATGTTAAATGAGAGCGCGAAACTTGGAGGAGAAAAGGAACAATTGTGGAAATTGATGAAAGTTTGTTTGGACAAAAAAAATATGGCAAAACCGAGTGAAAGGTAACTGGGTATTTGGTCGCGAAAACGATTCGAAAAAATGTTTCTTTCTTGTGGTGCCAAATAGAACGAAAGTGGAATTACTTTCAGTAATTCGTGAATGGATTTTGCCGGGAACCACGATACGATGGACTGTTGGAGGCTTACGAATGTCTTCGGATGAGGATACAGACATCTTACAGTCAACCACAGTTTTTTAAGCATCCCGAGACCGGTGCACACACTAATGCAATCGAAGGAACGTGGTCGGCCATAAAAGAAATTTGAAAGGTCACACGGCCCATGTGGAGGTCAATTTGACTCATACCTGGCAGAGTATATGTGGCGTCGATCAAACGAACACAAAAATGATAGACGCAAACTTCAGGATTACCTGCAAGCAATTGCACGTGTGTATCCTCCACATGAATCGGATGACAAAAAGTGAAATAAGTGATTTTTTATAATTTTAAAATGCTTGTTTTCCTTTATTTTACTGCTTTTATCTCGTAAAAATGCTCTTTTGCCCTTTTCTTTATTTTATGCTTTTGTGTGAATACAATGGCGTTCAGCGTCCCTGACGCCTTTAGGAAACCCCGTTTTGTTTATGCTTTTGTGTGAATACAAGTGTTTTTCAGCGTCCCTGACGCCATTCCGGAAACCCCGTTCTTTAGGATTTTTAAAGAGGAGCTTGGGTTTTTGATCACCAGCTAAGACCGATTTTTATTCGTTTTCGTCAATGGCGTCATTTTTTGAAACATGGCTTTTTGGCGCCATTTGGCGAAAAAAAATGGCGCCAAAAACAGCAGTGTGCCAGACTAGGATTTTACCCCAATATTAATAACAATATTCACATTGTTATGTTTAGGTAAATTGTCCAAGTTAGCTAGGCTTGGCAATGATGAGATGTGTCCGGACACCTGTAATTGTCAATATGTGGGGCAAGAGGCCTCAGGAGAGGGGTGTTGTCTCTGATTAGGAAATTGTTGACTGTCAACAGAGTTCTCCGAGCTCTGAGAAACAGCGTTAGCAGCCAAAGGTGGATTAAAAGGTCACAATTAAATGGGGTTTGCCTTAATTGATGTTGATTAAAAGGACATTGCAGTTTCCAATGATAAGCACTGGGAATTCCTTGTTGTGTGCAAATTTTACATGGATATGGTGGCAGTCCATGTTGAAAAGGTGTGTGGTGGTTGGGCCTAAAACCTCTATTGTTAAAGTTATGAGCATGCTGATTTGGGAGATGTTGGGGACGCATTCTATTAAAATTTTGGAAATTGGGTCGAACATAGTAGCGGTTTTGAGGTACAAAAGTATTTTGTCTTGGTCGAATGGGCACATTTTGTCTGAAAGTATTCTGTTCAGGTTTTGGGGCTTGAGTTTTCATTAAGCGTGTAGCTACCATGAGCCATTCGGTAGGTGAGGTAGGGGGATTTACTGTCATTAATTGTTTAATACTGGTGGGCATTCCCTCCGTAAGTCCTTCTAAAATGAGTTGAGGAGATAATACTAATTGTCTACCATAATTTAATTTTTGATGAAAATATTGTTCTAAGTTATCTTTTAATTGAAGTTGTGAGAAATCTGACAAAGTTATAACATTAGGTTTTAAAAAATTTTCAATAAGAATTGAACACAGTTATCCAAAATTTGAAATATTAAGACAAGAGTTAATGTACTGAGTTAATGCAGACCCTTTTAGATATCTTGATATGTTAACACAAATTTCAGACTATCATCTCTATTGCCAAGTTTTTACATGCATTATTAAAATAATCTAACCAAGCTTCTATTAACATTCCATTTTCAGAATCAAAAGGGACTATGTATGGTTCATTAAGGGTTTGGTTGGTATTACTTATTACAGCCAAATTGGTTTGCTCATTATTAGCCATTTTAAAACCAGATCTGAGAATCATACAGATATTAAAAATTTAACTTAAATATAAACATTTGAAGTACCAAAAATAGAAATACCAAAATATATAATAAATTGAAATTACAACAAAATCAAAACATTTGCAATTATTAATTATTAAATTCAAATATCAAACATTAAAGTACTTAAATTTCTTATTTCAATATATATTGTTTTATGTTAAATAAAAACATGTATTGTAACACTATTAAATATATATCAAATAATTTTTCATGAAATGCCAGGCACAAAAATATCAAAGGTCAGAATCACTTGTTGAAAAAATCATATGTATAAAATTTGCAATATAAATGATTGATAATAATATTTCGTAGCTTACATTTAAAAATCTTCACTTTTCTGTTGACGACTGCACTTTTCGACGAACATTAACTTGTTATATTCACAAAAAATTCTTGGATTAATTCGATGAGAACGAAGCCGTCTCGCACAACTTGAAAAGGGGATTTCCCCCTGCCCAACGAAGAAGTTGAAACATTAGGAATTTTAGCAAACTTACGACGCACTTCCTATTTTCTTCTCTTTATTTATGTCTTCATGGTAGGAAACTATCCTACCGGCTTTCTGTTAAGTATTGGCCGAGTGGTAGTTTTTTGACGAGTGTTTGCAGGTCTTCATCAAAATACACATCTTCAGTGAACAGATATCTTCTTTATTGTGGCGCACACATCGAAGTTTAGGACAAAATTATAATGCACCTTCACAAAGACGAGACAAACAATTCATGATGATGATATTAAAGCACAGTGGTCAAGCAAAAGTGACATCTTGACGGACACAAAACATAAACACGGAGAAACAGCTATATTTACTAGTACATTATGACGGCAAAAAAGGATAGAGCAACGAACGTCATTACACAAGTTGTTTTTATTCTGTACCAACAGTGCAAGTGCGTGATGATTACGCAATCATAGCTCTGATTGGATAGAAAGTGCGGGACAGGAATTTCTGATGTAATAATATTCATCGATTACGATTAAAATCAGAGTGTTAGTTCTGAATCAAATAATCAAAAGATTTCAATATTGTTTAATAAAGTTAATTAAAGAGAATGCTAGAGGGAATTATTACATATATATATATATATATATATAATCCAATATAAAAAATTTTTCAATATATAATTATATACATATGCATACACATATATATAAATTTATACGTATATATACATATACACAAATATATAAACAAAGATATAAAAATAAATATATAGTTATATACCTAAGATAACTAAAATTAGGAAGAAGGCACATAGTATAAAGACAAACTCCTGGCCTTAGGAACCAATATATATATATATATATTACAGGTAAAAACAGAACGGGCCTCAGTGTGATACAATAGAAAGTATTTAGACTTCCGACTAAGAATGTAGGGTTATATCGAGGCAGTACATGAAAAAATGCAATAAGGAGCTCATATACCTATACATTTTAGAAAATTTTAAAGTATCCGACTACTTGCGACAACTTTTTTTGAAGAAATAGAGATACGGAGTTTTATTTTGTGGTTTTTAAATTTATTTAGTACATTTTTCAAAAAAAAAAATGCTAAAACATAGAAGAGAAAAATAAATTATTACTACTAAAATATGAAAAAAAATTGTTAAAATTAACCAATAACTACATAAACGGGACGCGCTCTGTACAAATAGTAAATGAACAAATTCTGAATTTTTCAATTTTGATGTATTGCATTGCAATTCCTTTTTGAAATGACCTTCAGGATAAGAGATATATTTCAATTTTAACAAAAACTACAGCCTTTTATCTTGGCTGTTATATGAAATTTGTTTTAAAAAAACAATGAAATAATGTATATAAAGAATCTTAAATTTTGAAATCAATCTGGATGTTAAAACAAATCTAATGTTATACAGAACACACACACAAAATTTCAGTAAATGATTTCAAAACCTGTTTGAGCAATCGCTGTTCCCCCGTTCGAACTTTTCGAATAAATCACATTTTGAAGTTTGACATCTTATTTAAAGTTATGGCATCTGCTTTTACTGAAACACTTGTAGCTTTTGTTCTAGTGAATGGAAACTAAAACACTTGGTGTTTTTGTGAAGCTAATAAGATGGCCTATAAAATAAAATCATAAAAAAGTTGGTCAATTTTTTAAAAAATAAACATGATTTTAGCGTAGTCGGATACCTTAAGGAACATCATAATTCAAAATTTCTTGAGTCCACCACTAATATATCTACACCCTTATCCACGTATTTGTGGGCATCACCAACGAATGAAATTGAGAAGCGACATGTAATTTTTAACAAAGAAATTCATTTAGTTACATATAGTGTTCCTTTGTAAAATAAAAGTAAAAAGTATCATTTCGACATCCGATGTATTACAAAAATGTTATTTTAAGTTGATGTATTATATTATTATATTCTATGACAGATTTCGTAATTTATTTCAAGGATAAAATGCATAATGTATTTGTACTAGTAAAAATAAAATTTGTGAAAACGAATGGGATGTAAAATTCGATAAAATGTTTCTGAACTGAAAAAGTAGTAGAAATGCTGCAGTGTTTGTTTCATTGTCGTAACTTTTTGTGACATCAAAATATATTCAAAAGAATAAAAGAAAATTGAAAATAAAATATTTATATTTTAAAAATGTCTCGAAATAGGGAAAGTGACAAATTTGTTATCATGAAACGATATTAAAATTAATTGTATTCATTGCTTTGTCAAGTTGAGTTTTGTAAATTTTTTGTTCCTTAGATGCATCACTTACAAGTAGTATTGCAATTTTTTTTTTATGTATAAGTATGCATTATGATAAACATTTTTACACTGCTTTATAATCACTTTGGAAAGTTCGTAAAATCTGGAAATTACCGAATTAAAAATAAAACCTGTTGAAATAATTTGAATGCCTTTTTTTGACAATAAATGATAAAATAAGATATTTATTTATTCACTTTCGTTATATATATTCTTTACATACATTATAATAAAGTTCAGCTTTCTAATTTATTGTTTGTTTTTTTTTGCTAACAGTTATTATGTCTTTATATTACCACACATTTCATAACTTAAAGTTAACTAAAATAACTAAATCTTAACTAAGATTGAAAAAATAATTTTATCATTTAAAAAAATTGACCCTTAGAGCAGTGGTTCTCAAAGTTGCAATTGCAATACTTATGACCCAATATTCAATCATTATTTTCATAGCGCCCCCCCATACAATAACAATGTACTGACTTCAATAATACAATACTTTGACGCTAAAACTACGATACGACTTTAACCTCTTAAGCACCCCGCCCCCTTGTATATAAACTTCTCGCTAAGCCAAATCCTTTATTTCTCCAGACGTATATATACATCTTTCTAAAGTATGATTTTTTCTATGCACTGCTATCCGTAAAATTATTCCAAGACTTTGGAATGACATAAAAGGACCTTGACAGTGTTTGCGAAGGATTTACTTGTTCCAGATTATTTTCGCTCCTTTGATCCCCCCCTCCCCCAATACATCACATACTCGTGCCTACGTGGAAAACGGTTGGCATTTGGAAGCGAATCGCGAATATGATCAGTATAGTCAAGGTTTAATTATAAACCGTACAACAATTATGAAGATAAGGGTTAATTTTTGTTATAAATTATATATATGACAAACCCACGGGTTCACTGGTAATTAGTAAACTTGTTTTTAACTTAGAACTGTTAAATTAATTATAAAATACATTGTGTAGCACTGATATATTTATAAGTGAAATATATCAGTGTAAATGTGTATTTTATTTTTTATTACATCAGAATGCATTTTGTTTACACACACACTTTCAGTAAAATAATAATTTTTTTTAAATAATCTTTCGTTCCCGACTTTTCAATATGCTCGCGCCCACCTTGTAGAGTTGTCACGCCCCCCGATGGAGGCGCGCCCCAAAGTTTGAGAAACACTGCCTTAATGCGCATTCGGTAATCTTATTAGTCCATAGTACTTAAACAATGAACCTTCTTTCTCTTTTAATAAGTGATCTTATGTGGTTCTAAGCAATCAGTTTTGAGATATCCAAAGAATTCAAAACCATAGAACTTTAATCCTATAGCAATGATATTCACTATAAAAATGGTTAAATTTTTTTAAAAATTGAATTGCTTGATTTTAATAGGGTTACCCCAGTAAAAATAAACCTATAAAGCATACGGATCTCATACACGTAAATTGTATAGAAAACGCAGTACCAAAAAATAAAAATGAAGGTTATCATAATATAATATTATGGCCCTACTTGATGAATATCCATGCCAACTTGGTCCGCTGAGTTCTAATGTCAAATGTGTACATTTAAATACACATTTGAAAACTATTACACTATATATATATAATTTCAATTTTTTTGTGTTTATATATTGGATACATGTGTATATATAGTGCACAAAAATGTATTTTTTCCCTTTAAATTGTGCCCAATATTTGAAAATTACTATCACACCTCAAGAAAGAGGAGGGGGGGGGATGAATTTTAAAAATTGTAAAGTTTCATGTTTTTCAAAGAAATGTGTTTAATGTGATAATCATTAATACTTTAATAAAAATTGGGAGAAAACAAGTAAAATGAAGTTTATATATATATATATAATTATATATAAATGTGAAATGCTTCTGCAATAATTCCGTTGAGTGGTAAATATATTGTCAGACGTGGCAGAGTGGATATTATCACTGTAGCGAACCACAGATAGGGCGTGGCCGGTGGTGTGATTTTCCATGTTAAGTGGAGTATGGTCGAGTATGGTATTATCGAGGTGGCACTCCTGTGCATCGCAATTAATTTTTATTCACATACGGAGACATATAAAGATCCAGTAGGGACGGCATTACACATACAAAAAGTAAACACCATAGCAAAGACACAAACACAAACATAGAAAGCGTTGCAGCAGGCTGATTACCTGATGAAGGTAGGTAGAGAAAAGATATGAGAGCACGATTAGACAGGATTTTGTCTTTTATACTGGCAGTGGTTATTACGTAGCAGTAGTTCCGATTGGATGGAATGGCCGGGACAGGGATTTCGGACTAGCCGATTACGATTAAGATTACAGAGTTATTTTTAAATCAAAGAATTACACTTTATTTAAATATTAGTACAAATAGTTAACAAAAAGGATACTAGCGGAAATTATTATAATTATTATTATTATTATATATATATATAATAAAACAAAAGTGAAAAAGTTCTAAAACCTACAATGCCAAAGAAGAAATAAATTTGAGTTCACGAGACACAACAGATGTAGATACAAACATAGTCTTTGGACTAAACTGGAAACCTATTATGATTTATAAAATTGTCTTTGAGTTAGACCAGTGATTTAGGGTTATATATATATATATATATATATATATATATATTTCGGTGAGGAGTGTCAAAATATTCCCGCGCTTTCTAAGTTCAGTGAACGCATAAATTTTAAGGCGGTGTATCATTGCGCTGGGTGTTAAGATCAATCAGAGGCAAAATACAGGGAGAGAGCAAATTGTTCAGGTACATGATTTTTTTTTTTTTGGGTTATGAGGTGCGGAATAAAAAGAGGAACGCACCGAATTTTGAAAAGGGAGGCTCTCCCAGATTGGCAGATAAAACGCTGGAACAGGGCCACCGGGTACCTACCATGTCCGAGCCATTTTCACTCCCTCTCGCTCAAACTAAGTTTTTTTTTATCGATCTTCTTTTTTGTAAAATATAATTCCTTAATTGGGCTTGTACACCAAATTCCTTAATTATGCTTGTAAACCTAAATCCTTAATAAATTTATCATTAAGCGTAAAAGTTAATTTTGTTAACTGACGATTCTTGTTTTATTTAACACTAGCTGCGTGGCCCGGCGTTGCTCGGGCTTTCTCTTCTTTTATAAAAATTTTCCCTTTCCTTCATAAAATCAGCACTTCTAATACTCTGTTTCAAAATGACTTTCACCCCCCCTTCCTTCGTTTAGGCCGGCATTGATCGGCCTTTTTAAGAGTGCATAACTTAAAATCCGCTGTTTCGAAATTTTTTTGCTTCTTTTCTGTCAGACCGGTTTATTTCCCCCCGTCGTTGCTTGAACATTTTTAAATGCATAACACATTGCCATGGAAATTCCCCTTCCCCTCTCGCTATGATATCTCTTGATTAAGTGGACAGTGGGACCTTAATATTCACTCACTCACTTTGCAACTTTTTAGGACCCGAAAACGAAAATCTACCTTTTTAAAAATAGTTGTATGTTCAGAAAAGTAGAAATGTTTATAATTACAAAATTTCACAACTGTATTAAATGTTGAATTAAAATTGTGAGCATTTTTTGAAATGTTCGATAAACGGAAAAAAAAGTTTCATGCAATTATTTTTTATAAATGACGAAGTTATAAAAACTTTGAATTTGATAAGTAGTTATTAAATATTTAAAATTTGAGTATATTTTAACTGATGCAACATATTTAAAAATAAAATGCTATAAAGAATTAAAATTTATTTAAGTAATTTTCAGTTGAATAAAATGATACTTTGTGTTCTATTTTTTAAAAAAAAAAAGATTAAAACTACCTTTTTTACTTATTATTATAATACTTATTATTACACTTTCTTGAAAGGTTTAGAGGTATGCATTGACAGACTTGTAAAACCTTCGATATACATCCAGTATCAATTTTACTGTAGTTTTGTTACATGTTTATAATACCCCCTAACTATCCACCGTTCTTCATGTTTAGTGAAATGGGTGTCCTACACTTGGCCTTTTCAACTAAGTTTGTTTTGTGTTTCGATATTATCTTTTGATCTGTAAATTTGCTTTAATATTTTTTATCCACTATGAATAGTATTTAAAGTTTAAATTGTCGCCTTGCTGAATGGAAACTATTATTACAACTTTGCATTCAAATGGGAGAATCGATCTTACGTTGAATTTAAAAGACATTTATTGAATGTGAGGATCTATTTCTTTCTGTTAATATTTAACTTACAAAATAATTTCACGAACGTCATTCAAACTATCCAATATCGTTTTTTCTCAAGTTGTGTAAATCGAAAAATACACCGAATCTTCGAATTCTGTGTAAGCAACCTTAAATTACCATAACTACAAACTATATAGCACGATTTAAAAAACAGCGAAACGCTTTTTCTGAAAAATGGCGTAAATCAATCTTGGTTCAAAATGCATTATTTTTCAGGTCGACTGATTCGAGATGTATTCGTTTTTCAAGGATTTTTATAGAATAATTGTCTGGGTTTTGTCTTTAGAATTTCAGCGAATTTTTCTTTAATTAATATTGCGCAGTCCGTAAATATTAAGATTTAAAAATTGGCGAACGTAACATACTCGAACTGTTCTAAAATCATAAGCAAAAAAAACAATGTTATTTTTTTCTATTAAAATAGTATAAATAATTTATATCTGGAAGTGTAATACGTTAATATTACTTTTTATTGTATTTTTCTATGTTAAAATTATAATCAACCTCACACTCTGCCTGTTCAAACTACCGCAGTTCCTGGCACCTGGCATACACAAAACAAACTGCAAAGGTTAGCTTCACAAATAAAAGCTAGATATTTGCTGCCACGGGCTCTTTTACAGATGGCAGAATGTTTTCCTACTTACTTGACAATTATTGTTATATTTTGGACACTTCACACAACATATATAAATTACAACCTATGTGCTATTCTGATGTATAAGCTATACTATTGTAAAGTTTTATTAAAATCCATTCTCTCTCTCTCGTTTATTCGTGAAAGACTCCCAAACATACTCACAAACTTTCACGTTCATAATATGCACTGGTGTGCAAAAATTAAGGACGAGAGGGTTTTTTCAATATAACTTTGTACAAAAGCTTTCCAAATCAACACATTTAATACCGTAAGATCCCCAATATATCCCCAAGGACATGTGTATTGTAAGCAACACTTACTAAAAGAGAAATCAGAGGGATAAAAAGAAGCTTGATTGAAAAAGTAGCATGGAGCGCAATGCGACTGAAGGCCGAAATATCCCTGTGATGGGTGTCCAGCAAGAAACATCCGGTCTTTAGTAGGGGATATGATCTCCGCTGACTGCTAGGCAGATTTCACAGCGTCTGTCCCTGCTGAGAATGAGGGTGTCAATGAGTTGTTGAGGCATTGCTGCCCATTCGTCTTGCAACGCCAATCGAAGCTTCCGAATCGTTACTGGTGGTAAGGTACGAGCTGCCAAGCGTCTGCCTAGAAAATCCCATACATGATCGATGGGATTGAGATCCGGAGATCGTGCCGGCCAATCCATACGTTCAATATCCTCATTCTCTAAAAGCTGTTAGGCAGCTACTGTGCGATGACATGGTGCATTGTCGTCCATGAAAAGGAACTACAGACCCATAGCGCCTCTAAAAAGACGCATATATGGAAGAAGAATCTCGTTACAATAACGGGTCCCGTTGACTGAACCTGCGTCGAAGATGTGAAGGTCTGTACGACTACCAAGCATGATGCCTCCCCAAACGAGAACACAGCGACCTCCATACCTGTCCCTTTCAATGATGTTCGAGGGATTATTGTGGCTTCCCCGCTCTCTCCAGATGAGTATGCGATGAGAATTGCTACTCAAACTGAATCTGCTCTCATCTGTAAGGAGTACTCGTCCCCATTCATTGTTCTCTCCAATTTTGGTGTTCCCGGCACCACAGAGAACGCCTTCTCCGATGGGCAGGCGTTATAGGTACACACCGTACAGGGCGTCGTGCAAACAGACCACCACCGTGCAGTCTTCTGGCCACGGTAAAACGCGATATCGGTAGTCCAGTCGCCTGTGTCGTGCGTCTAGTGATTTCTCCCGCTGTCTGCCGCCTGTTTCTTCTGGCCTGTAAGACAATGTACCGGTCATCTGCGGGTGTGGTTCCTCGTGAACGACCACTACTGAACCCCCGGATAGCTGTTCCTGTAGTTTGAAATTGTCCCCAAAGTCATGAAATGATGTTGTGAGTAATTCCGAAATCTGCAGCCACACTTGTCACACTGCGGCCTTCCTCCAACTTCTCAATGATTCGACCTCGGGTAAAAGCATCCAGATGTCGTCTAACAGATTGATTATTCGCCATTTCTCGCTGAGGCAGCAACTCGGTGTGATTTTACCTGCTATACGGCGTGCAATCTCTTTGCCAGAAATACTGATCTTACACCGACAACATGCTTTATACTACTCAGACACTCCCCCATTACGTCTACCTGCATATATTCGCATGCGCTACCGTACATCACCTTAATTAATCTCCTGATTGGTCTTTCTGTCCGCTCTGCCTCTTCGTTCAGCTGATATGCTAATTTTTCGACTCCGTCCTTATTTTTTGCACACCATAGTATATCACCTAATCTCTGGCTTATACTAATTTTTTGGTCATTGCATGGCAGTTTTGTACAAATATATCCGGTGCTGCTGCAAGGAAAGTCTTCTTAATTATATTTTTTTCTTGTATTTAAATTATTTAATGTAATATTTTCTTAATACCTGTATACTTAATTTTATTATTTTAAGTTTTTAATTGTTTTAATTTTCTTTTAGACTCAAAGTATATTTAAGTAATGTGATTAAACGAACTATTTGTTCATTGCTATTCCGATTCGCTTACAAAAGTAGAATTTTATTCCTAAGATCTCTGCAATATTCCTAATGATAATAATACTATTTACTGAGTTCTATAACAATGTGTCCTTTTTCTACATTTTATGTTTAATTTTAGTGTAGGATTTCTTTTTCTCTCTAAGCCTATTTTTTAAAAATATTACGTTTCATTTTCATGCTTCAACTAGTGTTAGAAAGAACCCCGCATTAATTTCCCTAGAACAGGGGTGTCCAACCCACGGCCCTCCTTGAATAATTTTGAGGCTTTCGAGGTTCTTTATAACTTTACAAAAAATTCGACTATTTTGTACAATATTTTTTTGTTCAAAAAGTGTTTGCTTTTCTTGTGAAAAATAACTCAAATAACTGTTATTATTTTATCACGCTGCTTCTGTTACTGCGAATCTCTTTTTTTTCTAAATTGAAATTTATCAAACATAAATCGTGCTCAAACTTAACGCACGAAAATTTGCAACATCATTACGATACGCAAATACACATTCATTGAGATCGACTTGCAAAAAAACTAAGTAAAAAAGATTTGAGAAATAATTAAATAAATTAAACATTATTTGATCATTGCATTATTATTATTTTTCTACCTATATTTGTGTACAGGATAAACAATGAAAACAACAATAATATATCAGTCTGTTTTAAATTTTTAATCCAAAAAATGTTTGCAATGCAGTGCTCCGCAACCTTTTTATCGCTGTGGACCGGTCAACATTTGATAATTTTACCGCGGCCCGCTGAGGGTAGGGCACGTTTATTGTTTATATTTTAGATTGTTTTGATTTAACAATTTTAATTTAGTTAAATTTAAATATGCCTTCAGAATAAAATATAGTTACACCAAAAATGAATAAAAGTGATTTTATGAGGAATGTAAAGGGATTTCCGTGGAAAGTTGTGAAAATCCGAGAGAAATGCAACACTTTAAATAAAATGGCAATAGTTTAACGTTCTTTAGGTGGCCCAGCACCATTTGACCGACGGACCGGTACTGGTCCGTGGACTGGGGGTTGCGGATCACTGTTGTAATGGATCCAAATCTTATATAAAGTTGTATATTTTTAAAAATGCGGCCCGCGGGATTGCTAAGTTCTTCCGAAGTAGCCCGTGATGTCATTTGGGTAGACCACCCCTACGCTAGAAATAGGTCAGGGGGAGGAGAGCCTCACTTGGATCGAAGCTAGGAACTTTACTTTTATTTTTAGTTGTGGGGGAACAAACTACCGGTTTCAGAGTGGCGAGGGGAAACGTCCCTCCTTTCCTTTTTTGGGGTGTGTATGTTCGACTGAAGACGAAAAGAGCCAAATTAGCGTTACATTCCCGAGCGTGACATTCATTCAAGTTTACTCTCAAGCAAATCACGCCGATAGAAGTTATCACTTCATAAATCACTAAATTTAAAATCAGTGGCTATTTTTCCACTAAACTTTCAAAAAATGTGCTCACTTTTTTTTTTTTTTCATAACATTTATTCAACAGAAAATTGAAAATTTTAACGGCTAAAAACGTAATAACGGCAGTTACGACTGCCATTTCAAAAATGTATATCTGGAAAAGAATAAGTGAATTCATAACTACAAAATTAAAATGTATTTTATTCATAGGACGTCACAGTCTCACGATAACTATAAACACGAGTTTCTTACCAATCTGTTCAGAAATTCACATTAAGTCATAATCAATGGATAAACTCAATCACGTGTTTCCTATCAATTATAGTTCATGAGCTTCAGTATAGTCAAATTTTACTTTTTGCCAAAAATTTCCTTTAATATGCACATAGTTTTTTTCTACGAGAAATGTTTACGTAGACACACACAATGCACTTGATTTATACATGCTCGTAGATGAGCGGCGAGTTTTCTGGAATACCATTTACGTTTCTAAAAATAATTGTACTGGTTTTTGATAACAATCTCCAAAATCACTATGGATAGATATATACTATGAACGATTGAAAAGAGTTATAATTATCAAAAAGAATGATAGTTGTTTTGTTGTCATTAAAAGGTTTATTTAAAACAAGTAATATATAAAAAAAGTTACGTCAATTCCGACTTTGTTAGAAAAAACGTACTGCCGCCATCTGTTGCAGCTAATTGTAATTACTAGGAAAAAAATGCAGAATGAATTTAAAATTTAAAAAAAATTAATTAATGAATTAATACTTGAAAAAACTATATTAACGTCAGGTGCCATCCATTACAAATTTTAAAAAAAATTATTTGAGCTCGATTGGATGAATAAAAATTATTTTACTAGCGACTGAAAATTCCAACAAGATAAATAAATATATAAATTTTTAGAGAGTGGAAGCTAATAGTAGGAATTGAAAAATTATTAGATTATTGAAGAGTATTATGGAATATAATTGGATAATATGAAACCATTAGAACCACATTAAATTACTAAGACTTCGTGACATGTAGTTATTTTTAACCATAAAAGCCATAAATTTAAGAATACATGAAAATTATCTCGGTTACGAATATTTTTACAAAAATCAAAAGCATAATATTTTTCTCTGCCACCGTACCTTCAGGATGAGTCCACAGAAAACAGCTAAGCCATTTAATTAAAATTATCCCTCTTGGATATTCTGAATTTTCCTTTACAGAAAGTACATTGAGAGTTTTTGTTTTCCGATTCTTTTATTGATGACATGAAGTTCATAACAGATGATCCATCAGAACGGAACGATTCATTGCTGCTAATATTTTTATGTCGAATATACCTGACGCGCCATCGTGAAAAATGAGCCCGAAACAGGGTCAGCTAAAAAAACCACAGTACTACAAACTACAATGCCTTAAGTATACTTCATGCTTAACTTTAATGTTCAAGTTACATGTACGACGGTGAGTCGGAAAATAAGTTTCCTCGGCCAACTGTGGTAAGAGTTGTGAATGAATATCAAAGCATAGAATGAGATATTAAAGATAAGACATAACTTTATTTTCCACATAACTACATTGAGACATTTGTCATATCGCCTGATAAGCTTCAAAAAGCCCTCCAGGAAGAACTAAGGGATTTGAATATGGAAGAAGCGTTTAATGGCTTGTTTGATTTCAGTATTACTTTCAAAGCGCCTTCAAGAGAGTAATTAGTAATTTAGGCCTTCCCAGGTCGAATACAAACCCCACGACCTTTGGATTGGCAGTCCAAAGCGTTATCCATTGCACTGCAAGGACACAAAGAGCGATTTTCCTTTTTATATTTGGAGTTGGTCTATTATTTTTGTTTGTTACTATTTATTCATTAAGCAAGTTTAACTAATGAATTAATATTTGAGAAAACTGTATTAACTTAAAGTGTCACCCACTACAAGTTTAAAAAAATGTATTTGATATTGAATGGATGAATAGAAAGTATTTTATGAACGATTGAAAATTTGAAGACGATATATATATATATATATATATATATATATATATATATATATATATATATATATATATATATATATATATATATATATATATATATATATATATATATATATATATATATATGTATATATATATGTGTATATATATATGTGTATATATATGTATATATATATATATGTATATATATATACATATATATATACATATATATATACACATATATATATATATACACATATATATATATACACATATATATATACACACATATATATATATATATACCGGGTGGGCAAAAGTCCGTAAAAATTTTAAAATTTCATAAAATCCGAGAAATGAACGAAAAAAAAAAAACTGTTTGCAGGATCAGCATTAGTATGTCACGGGATTTTTTTAAGCTAGAAAAAAATTCGAAAACCAGCCGGTAGGTGGCGCTGATGTACGCAAATCAAAGAAACAATGCATAAATAATGAACAGAAAACTTTCACAACTTTATTACACCAGAATATGTTCCACATGACCACCACCACAAGGGAGAAGACATTCCAGACGAGTGACAAATCCAGCAACGGCAGAGTGCAACATGTCCGGATGTATGGAGGATACTTCTCTGCGGATCGCATCTTTCAGTTCCGACAGACTTGATGGACCGGATAGATACACGCGAGATTTCAAATATCCCCACAATCAGAAGTCTGCCGGTGTTAAATCTGGAGACCGAGGAGGCCATGGGTACCTGCTAACGATTCTGTCTTCCCCGAACATCAGTATCAGGAATGCCTTAACCGGGTTAGCAGTGAGACTGGTTGCTCCATCCTGCATGAACGTGACATTCGAAATCTGACCTCGTTGAATTAAAGATGGCACGACAGTCTCCCGCAGAAGCGTTAGATAACGCTGAGCATTTACCGTTTCCGTTATCCATCCATTTACTGGGCACTGCGTTTCAAAGAAGAAGAGTCCTATGATAAATGAACCCGTGAAACCACACCATGTCACTTTTGGGGAATGCAATGGATTCTGTGTGTACTCACGTGGATTAGAGGTCGCCCAAATGCGACAGTTATGGTTGTTAACGTCACCATGAAGCGAGAAACGAGCTTCATCTGTCCACAAGATGTTAAAAACCCAGGTGGGATCCTGTTCCATTTTAGAGAAGGCCCACTTCGCAAATGCTTCCCTCTGTGCGGTATCTGCTGGCAAAAGTTCATGGCACGATTGTAATTTGTATGGGTACAGCTGGAGGATTCGACGAAGAATATTGCGGATAGATGATGGTGGTAAGCCCAATCGTCTGGCAGTTTCACGAGCACTGCTGGTCCCTGAAGCTGCTTCGGATGCAATCGCTTCCATTTCGACAGCAATGCAGGGTGTACGTGCTTCTTTCAAGCATGGTCGTCCGGCTCGTGCTCGATCCTCCAACTTTCCAGTTTCCTCAAAACGTTTAACAAGCTTTAAGAGACCTGCAGGTCTTAAAGGGCCTTTTCCACTCTTCACATTTTTCTGAACTCGGAATTTACGCAAGACAATGGTCGCTGATTCCTCATTCATGTAAAATAACTTCACCAACAAAGCGTTATCCGGCGCACTGAGCATCCTTGTACACATTCACTGTTTGTAATGGTGAAATGAATGTGGATTCATAGAGAGCAAAGGTTTTTATAGCCGTCTAATTTGCATATTTTCACCACAGACGCTTGTAACAGCGCCACCTGCCGAATAATTTTCGAATTATTTTTTTTCTAGCTTAAAAAAATCCCGTGACATACAAATGCAGATCCTGCAAACAGTTTTTTTTCTTATATTTTTCCGGATTTTATGAATTTTTAAAGTTTTTACGGACTTATGCCCACTATATATATACATATATATACGAGGTATATACAGAAACTAAGTTCCGTTTGGTAATAGAAAGAAATTGTATACAAATACAGAAAAAACATTTATTGGACAAAAATGTAAAACTCTTAAACTACCTTTCCACATAACTGCCGAAGTTTTGCAGGCATGTGTCATATCGTGGCACAAGTTTTTCGATTCCTTCTTCGTAGAAGGTTGCCGCCTGTGTCTTCAACCAGTTGGAAACATTTTCTTTCAGCTCTTTGTCATTGTTGAAGTGTTTACCGGCAAGGGAAAACTTGAGATGTAAATTATGAAAGAGAGAATAATGAATGAGAAAATGATGAATGAGATGAAAATAGCTAAGAGCGAGGTCAGGGCTGTACTTAGGATGATCAAACCCGTACCAGTTAAATCCTCGTAGGAGGGTTTTCGTCACATTTGCAGTGTGTGGTCGTGCATTGTCGTGAAGAATAACAACACCTTTTGACAGAAATCCTCGGCGCTTATTCTGTATTGCGCGGCGAAATTTCCTGTCTCACAGTAAACATTTGCATTGATTGTTTGACTTCGCGGTAAAAAATCAATCAGTACGATGCCTTTGCTGTTCCAAAACACTGTGCACATGATTTTTCGAAGTGTTCAGTTTTTTTTCGGCTTAACCCTTGTTGGGGATGAAGTGTGCCTCCATTCCATTGATTGCCGCTTACTTTCAGGGGTGTCATAAGAAACCCAAGTTTCATCTCCTGTGACAATCTGTGACAGAAAATCTACGCCGCTTTCATGATAACGGGTCAAAAACTCAAGTGCACAACCCATCCGTTTTTTTTTGTGAGACTCAGTAAGAATTTTTGGTACCCAACGTTTGCAAAGTTTATGAAATTTCAGTTTGTCAGTAACAATTTCATGCATTAGTGATCTTGAGATTTGTGGAAATTCCATAGCGAGAGCACTAATTGTAAACTTACGGTTTTCCTTGATCTTCTCATCAATCGCGTGAACCAGTTCTTCTGTAATCAAAGATGGACGCCCACTTCGTTCTTCATTGTGCACTTCACTACGTCCTTCATTGAAATGTCGGACCCATCTTCTCACCATTGAATCACTCATCGCATTTTGTCCGTAAACTTCACAAATTTGCCGATAAATTTCAATTGGTTTCACTTTCTTAGCATTCAGAAAACGAATTACACATCCGATTTTGAACGCAGCGGGATTTTCAATCAACACCGACATTGAAAACAAGCACAACAAAGCGTACGTGGCTGACAGTGATCTAAAAATGACGCATGTGCTTCTTCTCCTTGATACTGAACGTCTGCCGGGCATGCGCGGAACTGCGATCGCTGCGCTGGAGCGGATATAAATAGAAACGGAACTTAGTTTCTATGCTTCGTATACATATATATATATACATATACATATAGGAAAATCATGAGCTAATATTAGGAATAAAAAAAAGGATAAACACACACATTATAATCTTCTTAATATATATATTATATATATATTTGTTTTCATTACTTCATAAGCTGAAGCTAATGAAAACAATATTCCTGAAAACAATATATTCCTGCTATATATATATATATATATATATATATATATATATATATATATATATATATATATATATATATATATGTATATATACATAAGCTAGCAGGTTTTTAATTTTTTTTTATCATCCTTTCGTTACTTTTAATATACAAATTACAAAAAAAAAAAAAAAAAAAAAAAAAAGAACAAAAAAAAAGAATATTTAAATTAAAAAGTTAATCCATTGAATTAAATCTAAAGATTATATTTAATTCGATTTAAATAAGTTAATATTTTTAAAGAAATCATATTGAACACTTTTGTTAAAAAGATCGGTACTTTCGTATTATACCTTCAACAGTTTTTGGCACATCTAAAGACCTCGCCAAATGCTGCGAAATACAGCCAATAGTGAAAATAGTTTCTATTGGTGTTCGAACACAGGGATAATAACACTGGAAATATTTCGTAAAATTTTTTAAATTGGCAACTTCTTTTGATTCGGTAGAATTTGTCGACTGTATAATACGTAAACATCAAAATATCTACATTTCTTAATATTTTAATAGGCTGATGAAAATCGAGCCAGAAGAATGCGTTGGAACAAATGATTTTTAAAATAAGGTAGAAAAAAATTAAAATTAAGTAAAACAAAATGTCTTTCAAAATTAATTAAGCTGTCCAATATTATATTAAAAGGAAATTAAATAGATTTCCTTTAAAATATCGAGATATAAATCAAATAATCATTTCTATTAAGGAATTCAATTCTGAGCGCTTATAAGTTTAAAAAATGTTTTTCTTCTTCTGTTTGGAAAAAAATAATAATTGTTTTTAAATAAAACCGAAACGGATTGAACGAAAAATTGCTTATGTTTCAAAATTTTACTTATTTTTAAAAGTTTTTATTTGAAAATTCTTGGGATAGAACTATAATGAAAAATAAATGTATTATTTATAATTAATTAATAAATATCAAATGTAGAAAAAGTGGAAAAATGTGATTCAATTATAAAAATCAGGATTGAACAATATTAAAAAAACATTTAATCTGCAGAAATCAAAGAAAATCATCATAAGAAATTTATCATTTTTTAAAGAAGTATTAGCTTCGTTGCATTCTTAAAATGATTTTTTTCGATGGTACAAAAATTAAATAATAAATAAAAGAAATTATTCTAGGCTCAGTTTTGCTCATTTGAATTAAAAAAGTTATAGTTCCATCTTTTTTTTTAATTTTGAAACAGAATTTGGAGATTGTTAGAAACATTTTCGTTTTCCGATTAGGAATTTTGCTAATTATTCCTACATAATTACCTCTCTCTTTAAAGCTCTGGTTATTTCCTTGAACTCGAAACCGTAATTACATAACTTCCCTTTAAACGTCTTCTTTAACTGTTTTAATCAATAAGTTCCAAGATGTTTAATGCTACCCATAGTACAAAAAGAGAAGAATTTTCAAGAAACCAGAAAGCCTTACCGAGGATGGCTACGAGTTTCAAAAAGTAATTGGCTGAGAGAAGGATTGATGGAAACTCAATTTCCGGTATCTCTGTAGTTAGAGCTTTAAGAATTTAAGAGCGGATTTTAATGTCTCTTTCTGAAAGGCTTTCCAACAGGTTCTAGTTTAAACTGAATACGCTATTTTTGAATAGTAGGATTGCGGTTGCGTCAAATTGAGGGCTAACATCAAAGGTATCACTTTTTATTCACTTTGGTATACTTCGGTAGAAGTCTTAAAAAGGTTACACGTAAACTTAGGATTTTAACTGAAAGGGATACGTGCTAAAAAGGCAATGAAAAATAATGATTATTAATTAAAGCATAGCAATATATGATTTATTAAAAGTATACTACCTGTTGATCAAAAATGCATCCTAATCCTACTTCCAATCCTAATAATTACTCTGAGAATGAATATTAATGGTTAATAAATATACAATACTTATATATAGTATATGTTACCGTTAACCCTTAAATTCCCAATTTTTAAAATTTGTATGAAAAAATTATATCAGCTAATTCTCAAGTAATAATAAAAAGGAAAAAATATATAAAAAGAAATTAAACTGTTTTTAATTTTTTTTCTGTCATTTTTTTGTTTGTTGCAGAAGTGCAACTTTGCGCAGTACTGCTGTAAAGTACAAAACTTTTTTTATATGAGGATTTTATTATTCATCATAACATGTTTAAATTTCTTACCTGGTAATTTATTTCGTCAATAAACAAGGGGAAGCATAAAATATAATGGATTATTTTTATAGCAAAAATACATTTCTTGAGGCATCAGAGATTTTTATAAATGTTGTGATTTCTGGAAAAAATGTACTTCCATCTAGTGACCAAATTAGCATGTATTTCATTACAGTAATCTTGTTTTCTCAGATAAGTGATTTGTAGGTAATTAAAAAATATATAGTCTGTTATAACTATAAAAATAAATCATGTGTTGCAGAAATGCAAAGTGAGTAGTTAAGGGTTAAAGTATGAAATCCGGTATTTCATAGAAAAACTTGGTATTTAATGAAATAACTTGACAAGTCAGTTAAAATATTTAAAATTATTGAATTCTACGATATAATTAGGTATTCTATAGAACAACGATTGCTTGCATGTTAGTGTATGAAATACGTCACTCAAAAGTTCGTCGAACCGATTAGGAACAAGAGAAGGTCAAATAAAACAATTATACTCTTGATCATAGATCAATATATGCGAGCAAGAATTAATTTCCATTTAAGAAGTTAGGAATTTTGACACAATGCTGTAGTATTTTGCAACAGCTCGAAGTTGTGGCACAGGGCAAATATTTAAAAAGTGACAATATAGAAAAATATGAATTAGTAAAAAATTGTGCTTGTTTCAAAAATAATATATAATGGAAATCAAATTGTCATCACACCAGTTTTTGCATTCCATTAACACATCTATTAGCCATAATAATTCTGTTTGGGATTTCAGTAATACATTCGTTCTCATATTGTTCATTACAGAACCTATATAAATGAAGCTATCAACAACTTCAGAATTATACTCTTCAATTTTAAACATGATTATGTCAGAAAAGAACTCAATTTGGATCATTCCTCCTTGGAGTTCCTTCAGGAGCCCCTCATTCCAAAAAAACAACCAAAGAACACCTGTTTCGAATTGGAATTGTTGCAGCCATGTTCCAAAAAAGAAGACCCTGTAACTCTCAGACAAAAAGGACTGGAAACGATAGCAATACTCTCTCAAGATAACTTTGCAATCGCCTACACCGATGGTTCCTCAGACAGATCCATCAGAAATGGAGGAGCCGGAATCATCTTACTCCTCCCAGATGGTAATAACTACAAACACAAAATTAACACAGGCATAATCGCCTCAAACTTCACAAGTGAACTCGTGGTAATTATATATATATATATATAGAGAGAGAGAGAGAGGCCCTTATATTATATCAACAAAACCCACATGTTATTGATTCTACAGAAGGATTAGTAATCTTCTCATATTCTAAATCAGCTATAGAAGCCATAAGAAACGGAGAGACTAACATCTCCTGTGATATTATTACCCTTCTACCTGCTATGGATACCCGCACATGTCAACATTGAGGGTAATGAATGTGCAGATATAGCCTCGCCAAAGAAGCTAGATACATCGAACATAAGTGCACCACCATCACACTTGATGATGCTAACGCAGTAGCCAAACATAGAATTATGAATCACACTTTTAAAAACCCCATAGTTACGGAATTTGACTGTCCCCGAATTATAACATCCACAATTGCCAGATTGAGAACTGAACACCTTAATGGCATGAAGATTCACCCAGACAAGATCATATGTTCAATGCAAACACTGCCCAGATCTTCAACTGACGCCCAATCACATCTTGGAATGCCCAACCGTCGCAACAAAGTTACTAAAATGGGAATGGTCCCTCTGAGTTACTCTTTGCGGGAACTCCTGTACACCCTGATGCTCCCAGAATAGCAGAGGCAGGGATCAAGACTTTCGACGGAATTTAGTGATATCTACTGCATTTATTCATGGACACGAGAACAACAACAACATTATGTTATTCATGTTAAACATGATTTTGAGAAAGGCATGTATTTGGTCTTATTCTCATTGATTCTCAATCCCATCGGGAGGGTAAAGAAGATAAGAAGATAAGAAGGTGGTTCGGTGGGTGTTTGAGCAATAAATACTATTAATGTCATGGGCAGAAACCAACAATTGTATTGGTTTATGAAAAATAGAATGAAATTTACTAAAAATAAATTTGAAAAAATTATTTTTTAGTGAAAATACACTTAAGGTTTTTTGTGAGGTCAGCAAAGCTCCGTTCAAAATTTTAGGACAATACATTAAAGCATGTGGATTTGTAGAAATTCCAAATATAGAAACTTTAAAAGTTATATATAAGGAAATACTCAATAGTTGGTAGTGTTTAGCGCATAATCAACGAAAAAATTTTTTGATATTTCTGTTTAAAAAAATGGAATTTTAGCTCTCTAAAAAATTTTAAATTTATGTTATAGGAATAAATGATGCAATTTAAACAACACGCTTAAATAAATTACTGTTTTTATCAATGTTTTTCAGTAATTTTATAAATAAAACGAACTTAATTATAACACGATTTTTCAAATGAAATAATTGTCACATATCTCACTTTATATCGATGCTGTTCAAAATATATTCATTAAAATTTTCACAAGATTAAGTGAAAATATAGCAATGCATTTTTAATTTAAACTTTTAACTTACCAATACATGTGCTATAGAATTAAATTAATATAATGAATGCGTGGAAAATTATAAATATAATTAGCAAATTTATATTAAAATTAATTAAGATTACGAAGTCCTCTTATCCTTTTAAAAAATACACTTTTGAAATAATAGTTGAGAATTTAATGAAATTAATTTAGTTTCTTTAAATTTTGTATAATTAGTATTTGGTTACACAGACATTCATTTAAAAAATAACTTTGGATAATAAAAAGTAAGATAGTTAACCAATCTAATTAAATATTAACTATTTTCAAGAGAATTACAGAGAACTTTGATTAAATTCTTAGCTATTCTTGTATTAAATTTTCAATTGTTAAATTAGACAATGCTGTACTTATTAAAAGTTCGAAATAGAATCCAAAGCATTTTTTTATAAATATATTTTTATTTTATTTACCACTATAATCTTTTTATTTATACTGCATCAACATTTTTCAACAAGTATATGTTTAGAGGTTTGAGCTTTTTTAAATGAAATAATGTTTTTCTCTAAGTTAATTAATTTTTTTACGGTACAAGGATAATACTTTTAAAATTAAATAATGCTTTTTTGTAGTTCTACTTTGAAATCTTGATACATTTTTTTCACAAATCAGACTTGCTTTACGTCATGTTACCTTTAGCTTGTACACGAGTTTTTCTGGCATTTTTTTTAATTTAATGATTTTTTTTCTATTTTTAAGTTTCCATTGTTTTAAAAATCGTATTAAAAATATCCTTTTCCAAGTTTAATCCATATATAAATTTAATGCAGAAAACGTAGTAACAACTATCAAGAAAATTTTCTTGATATAGGAACTAAATTTATAGATAATGTTATAATTACTAATATTTATGACAAAATATATATAGATGAATTTAAATTCAATATTTTAAAAGTACCTCTTTGGGGGAAAGTAGTACATATTCCTATATTCAGAAGTGTTATTATTAATTACATACAATGCAACAAATTTCTTATTTCGAAAAAATCAGAAAAAAAATTAAACATTATAAATGGACTTCATTAAATACTATTTAATAAATACAAGAATACGCAATTAATTTTATCGATAACTATTTGTATAAAGAAATTCAAAACATTAAGGTTTAAATTCCTTAGAATATTAATTGTTTATTGTTGCTATTATTGTTATAAATTTATCATTTTTCCTCGTTAGATATATTCAAATTATAGTTAAAATTACTTTTCTATTTTTTTATTTTAACCATAATAATTTTATATTTCAATACATATATAATCCTAGTGTCCATCAAGTAAAGGTAGTATTTATACACATTATTTAATTATTTTATTTCTATATTTTTATACTTTTGCTAAGTGCTACTATTCAGCCAATTCCATGATTTAAATTTGTATTTGGGTCCAGGATCGGGCAATAACTTGTTTGCGGGGTACTCAGATGCAGCACGGGCTATTAATTGTTTAATGCAATTTTTAGGAAAGTTATCTTTTTCTTGCAATGCATTAGGATGTTCTATGCGTAATTTTCGTTATGATTTCGCTCAGTAGTATTACCAAAAAGGGTTAAGGTATCCGACTAGGTTCGAAACCGTGATTTTGCAAAAGCGTATAAATCAGTGTTTCTCAAAGTGTGGAGCGCGCCCCCTGGGGAGGCGCGATGACCCTACAACGGGGGTGCGAGCGTATCAAAAATTTAAAGATTTTTTTTTTTTAAAAAATAACCGGAAAGAGAAGTAAAACAAAATGCTTTCTTCCATAATAAAAAAATACACACAACAACACTGACATAATTTATGTTTATTATCTGGCTTTTTTCCGTCATCAAATAGCTATCTTTGATCCCAAAACCAAATTAAAGAAAAAAAACATTTTGTTTTATTTGCTGTATTTCCTCAATGAGAGATTTTTTTATTACGTTTTAACATAAAATATTACTCATTAAAAGAAAAAACGAAACTCAGACCCTGAGAAAAATTCTAAGAAGATAAACAATTCACCACTGTAATTATTATTGAAATAATGTACATTAGTTGTAGAAAAAGAAAAGGAAGTCATGATTCACTTTTCAGCCAGGCTGCATAGTACGTTTGCTAATCATTTGATTGACCTTCAATCTTATGGTATGGTTATTATCAATATTAGTTCCCTCTCATCTTTTATGCGTTTGCTTTTCGCTTAGGGAAATTGTAAATAATAGAGTTTTGCGATATTTGGAAAAGAATTGATTGATTTAACATTTCTGTAATATTAGTGAAAAGTGTCTGATTTGCGTCCTTTATTATGGTCTTGTACTTTTGAATCATTTTAATTCAGTTTTATTGGATTTTTTCTCAAATCATCAAAGAATTGAATAGTCCTTGAAAGAAGGTAAGTATACTTTCTATAAATTAAAATATTCACTAGAATTCCGATTTGTATCGTGTACAGTAAAAATAATTCTAAACAAATGATTGAGGTGACTGAGTCCCCCCGCACTACCATTAATGTTAGTATCGAGTACGCGCCTGCTCCCGGGTTAAAATATTTTGAAGTCTTCTCGCTTTAAATGTTAAAAAGTAACACAATTATTCTTCATCGGAATTTTACATTCTTTTTCATAATTTAACATTATATCTAAATGCTAATTGTGTGAGGTTTAAAATTACAGTTCTTTTAAACAGTTATTTACAATTATAGCATTTATCTAAAAAAATCATTTACATTTTTGTATACAATGTCGTGCACACAGTTTTTACTCTCCTTACAGTTCAGCTATTATATCAAGAATAATGTTTTATTTTTAAAAAAATGAACTCGTGCGAAGAGTCGGTGTTTCAGCCAGTATACGTTTGATGTATCAGTACTGAAGAAGTATTTTATAAATAATTTCTTATTACTGAATTTGGCCGCAGTAGCCGAGTGGTATAGGTATCGGATCGTGGCTTGCCTTGCCACGAGTTCGAGCCCAGTACCACTAAAGACCCGCCGTGTAGGGCAGCGATGCACGTTAAATCTGTTGAGAGTTGAAACGTATTCCCGTTGGTGTGGTGTGGTAGTTAGGAGAGAGGGGTGCCAGCTCAGGAGTCATCCACGTCACTTGACCATGGTTCAAAATTACGTGGTCCGTCGTCAAAAGCCCTGCAGCTGAACGACGTTAATATTCAATCAATCAATCTTATTACTAAATTAAGAACAAGTTTAATAATTATTAGGGACTTCAACGGGCTTGTCTTGTAGAGAAAAAAAGTTTTCAAAGGAAGGTTTAATATCAGAAATTTGACACTTAAAGAGTTATTTTTTCTATATAATTAGCTGAGATCTATATTTTGTCTTCAAGGCATCCACTGAAGAAAATCCGGTTTGAAAAAGGTAGGATGTTGAAAATGGTAATAGTATACGAAGTGCTTTTGTTTTCAGTACAAATAATTCCTCATCCACCTCTACCCCAAATTCAAAGAACGATTTATTTCAAAATTGCCTTTTAATTTTTCACTGGATGTGAAATCTATGAAGATTTCTTCTTCGGAAGTTGAGAGCCCTTCTGGAGTATCTTGAAATAAATCCCTAATCCACTCGTAACTTGCTACCAAGCTGTCCTCATCCAGAAAATACTTTTTAAAATTCTTTGCCAACATAGCTAAATGATTTTACATGTTTTAAAAACAACTTTTACATGTTGTTCTACAGGTTTGTAAGTTTTAACACATATCGAGTTGGGGCTTTTTTCCATCATTTACTTCAGTAGTGGTAAATCCAAAATTTAAGTATTTTTGAGAAGATCGCCTTGATTTAATTTTCGGAACCATGCTCGTTCGTCTGTGTACTTGTTGATTCTTTATTATGGTCGAATGTTTGCTTATGACTTAAAAATGTATGTATGATATTGTTTTAATCTACTGCCGTAAATACTTAATTACCGTGAATTACAATTAAGGTGGAAATTAAAAAAATGTACATTTAAGAGCTAGATTCGGTAGCTATAGGAGTATCGAGTCGACCAAAACTGACTGGAATTGTACGAGGAAAAGCATTTTTACATGTTTTGTGCAGACGTCCGATAAGTTGCCCAGACTCACGCAAACGTACCCTATAATGCCAGATGTGATGGATATGATAGAGAGCGACATTGACTAGACTATTTTTCTAATGACATTTGTACTTTGTGAAATGAATGCTGAAGGAAATAAATCTTTAATTAAATACATAATTTTGCGATCTGTTCCAATTTAAAAATTAGAGAAAGAAAAATAACACAATTCTAAGTAATATATATTTTAAGTAATTTTCTTAAAATATATATTACTTAAAAGTTACATATACACAAAATTTAATATACTTATCGTATTAATTTGTACGGTTTATAATAAAGATTGTATTGTAGCTTTAGCGTCTCTCTCTCAAAGTGCATTTTTATTGCCGTAATTACATTATTGTTGTACAGGGGGGCGAGACAAAAATTATGATTGAAAATTGGGTCGCCAGTATTGAAAGTTTGAGAAACACTGCTTTTAATGTATGAGTGGTGCACAGAGTATTTTATGACTAATTAATTAATACTAAATTAATAACAAGTTTAATAATTATTAGCTACTTCCATGGGCTTGTCTTACAGAGCAAAGTTTTTGAAAGGAGTTTTAAGATAAGAAATTGACCCTCTGAGTTCATTTCCTATATTTAGCTGATATCTATATTTTGTCTTCTAAGCAACCACCGCATTTTGTAATATGTTCCAATTTAAAAATCAGAGAAAGGAAAAATAACTTAGTAATTATCCTATTAACTTTTTTTTGCTTAAAAGTAACATATACAAAATTTAATACTTATGTCATGAATTTGTACGGTTTATAATAAATATTGTTGCTTTATCGTAAAAGTGCATTATTATTGCATTCAGTAAATTATTATGTATAAGGGGGGTGCGATAAAAATTGTGATTGAAAAGGGGGCGCCAGTATTGAAAGTTTGAGAAGAACTGGTATAAATGGATAATATTTATGATATTTAAAGTCACTTAGGTTAGAAAATGTATATAAAATTGTCTTAAGAATAGTATTACAATAAAAAATGTATTTAAGTACAATACTTTGTCAAAAATGAATATAAAATGACCAATTTTCAAATTGTTCTCCTTTTGTGAAAAATGCTTCCATTATAATAATAATGTGCCTGTATATAACTCAGATGTCTGTACAGAGGCTCAACAAGAATTTTTGAAATGTATAACTTAGAAGTGGGATTATCCATGTTTTACGATGACAAAGGGGATAAATTCTAAGAAAAAAAACGCCGATAATTATTTCAAATAGCTGTAATACTGAAAATAATGTAAATTTTCAAAATTTAGAGTTACGCCTCTGTACAGAGGTCTGAGCTATACACAGGCAAAATATTATTATAATGGAAGCATTTTCCACAAAAGGAGAACAATTTGAAAAAATGTTATTCTAAATAATTTTTTGCTGAAATATTTTATTTAAATAATTTTTTTGCCAAAATGGCCTTAAAACAATTTTATACATGTATTCTCTAATTTAAGTGACACTAAATATTATGAAAATTATCCATTTATGCGCCTTTTTAAAATCACTGTTCCAAACGTAGTCGGATAACTTAACGTTGGTTAGCCGGAAAATATGTTAAACCCCACTTTCACATATATTATTTTATATATAAGAGTTGTCCTAATTCTGCAATGTTTACATATATATTTACGCAGCTTCCTTTTAAATATATTCTAAATTCTATTACTTTTATAAATTCTAATATCTTTTTTCAATACTAATATTTGGCTTCTATTACGTTTTCTGTTTTTTGTATGCTTCAGCTGTAGTGTTTTAATAATGATTCATGACTCTATAGCAGAGAATAATAAATCACTCCATCTCTTTATATATATATATATAAACTGGTGTGCAAAAATTAAGGACGAAGTCGAAAAATTAGCATATCAGCTGAACGAAGAGGCAGAGCGGACAGAAACGCCAATCAGAAGATTAAGTAAGGTGATGTACGGTAGCACATGCGCAGATATGCAGGTAGACGTAATGGGGGAGTGTCTGAGTAGTATAAAGCATGTTGTCGGCGTAAGATCAGTATTTCTGGCAGAGAGGTTGCACGCCGTATAGCAGTTAAAATCACACCGAGTTGCTGCCTCAGTGAGAAATGGCGAATAATAAATCTGTTAGACGACATCTGGATGCTTTTACCCGACGTCGAATCATTTGGAAGTTGGAGGAAGGCCGCAGTGTGACAAGTGTGGCTGCAGAGTTCGGAATTGCTCACAGCATCGTTTCACGACTTTGGAGACAATTTCAAACTACAGAAACAGCTATCCGGGGGTTCAGTAGTGGTCGTCCACGAGGAACCATACGCTCAGATGACCGTTACATTGTCTTACAGGCCAGAAGAAACAGGCGGCAGAAGCGGAAGAAATCGCTAGACACACGAGACAGGCGACTAGATGACCGATATCGCGTTTTACCGCGGCCAGAAGACTGCACGGTGGTGGTCTGTTTGCACGACGCCCTGTACGGTGTGTACCTTTAACGCCTGCCCTTCGGAGAAGGCGTTCTCTGTGGTGCCGGGAACACCGGAATTGGGGAGAACAATGAATAGGGACGAGAACTCTTTACAGATGAGAGCAGATTCAGTTTGAGTAGCGATTCTCATCGCATACTCATCTGGAGAGAGCGGAGAAGCCACAATCAGCCCTCGAACGTCATTGAAAGGGACGGGTATGGAGGTCGCGGTGTTGCCGTTTGGGGAGGCATCATGCTTGGTAGTCGTACAGACCTTCACATCTTCGAAGCAAGTACAGTCAACGGGACCCGTTATTTTAACGAGATTCTTCTTCCATGTGTGCCTCTTTTTAGAGGCGCTATGGGTCTGCAGTTATTTTTTTATAGACGACAATGCACCGTGTCATCGCATAGTAGCTGCCAAACAGCTCTTTGAGAGTGAGGATATTGAAGGTATGGATTGGCCGGCACGATCTCCGGATCTCAATCCTATCGAGCATGTATGGGATTTTCTAGACAGACGCTTGGAAGCTCGTACCTTTCCACCAGTAACGATTCGGGAGCTTCGAGTGGCGCTGCAAGACGAATGGGCAGCAATGCCTCAACAACTCATTGACACCCTCATTCTTAGCATGGGCAGACGCTGTGAAACCTGCCTAGCAGTAAGAGGAGATCATATCCCCTACTAAAGACCGGATGTTTCTTGCTGGACACCCATCACAGGGATGTTTCGGTCTTTAGTCGCATTGCGCTCCATGCTACTTTTTCAATCAAGCTTCTTTTTATCCCTCTGATTTCTCTTTTAGTAAGTGTTGCTTACATTACACATGTCCTTTCGTATTGGGTATCTTACGGTATTAAATGTGTCGATATGGAAAAAGCCTTTGTACAAAGTTATATTGAAAAAAACCGTCTCTTTCTTAATTTTTGCACACCAGTGTATATATATATATATATATATATATATATATATATATATATATATATATATATATATATATATATATATATATATATATATATATATATATATTATATATATATATATATATATTATATATATATATTATATATATATATATTATATATATATATATATATATATATATATATATATATATATATATATATATTATATATAAACAAAAATATATATATATAAATATATATATATATGTAAGGATAATTAAATTAGATTAAAAATTAAATTCCCTATCTAGCACTTGACTACATTTTTCTCCGTTCTCATATTCATGTATCAAACTAATCGCCCATTTATTTCTTCCGAACATATGGCCTAGCCAATAAACATGTCTAATTCTAGGTCGTTAGATTTAATAGTCAACATATGTCAGCATTAACTTGCAAACACCATCTTCAAAGCAACGATACTTATCAGATGTTTTTCACGTGTTATTCACGTGAAACCACCACCATGGCGTGCTTTTTCCTCCCTGCTCACAGTCAGAACTGATGTTGACACGATGGAATAAAGATCTCTTTTTTAAAACTTTAATCTGAATCTGTCTTTAAAATCATGACAGAATTAAAGCCGGCAGTTTCTTGGTCTGCGATCTTAATGTAAAAAAATAATCTTTTTTATAAAATAATTTAATATAAAAACTAACGCCAATGAACGTAATAACTGATATGGAGAATTTTATGGAAGACTGACGGTACTCTACATTTGTTAGCTGAGGATGTTGGGTTACCAGAATTAATCTATGGTACGGAAAAAGAAACGCGCTAGTAATCCCCGAAAGAACATCGCTCTTACCGCGAAAGAAATAGAATCATCCTCTTCTCCTAACAAGATTTCAAAAAGTCATACTTCAAAAATGGAAACAGTGAAGGAAATTAAAATTAAGCAAGAAGAGAATTTAGATGCTTATGAAGAAAAGTTAAAGCAACCTATAACCATTATTAAAAATGATATTCGATTTGAAGATCTACAGACTTTTTTCCAAAAATATAGCCTGGAAATACCCATTCAAAAATTCATTAGAAATTTTGAAAGTACGTGCGATTCCTTCGATATACCAGAGAAACAGAAAATCCTATTTATAATCAAGTTAGTAGATGGAGCTGTTAAGACTTACATACAATCACAATCTATCCCTAAAAGTTTTTACGAACTGAAAAATAATTTAATACGTGAATTCGGAACACAAGTCAACCCAGCGGAGATTCATCTTCAATTATCTAAAACAGAAAAAACCTCAAAAGAGACCCACATAGAATATTTCTACAGAGTAAAAGAAATCGCATCCCGGATAAACATGGAAGAAGAAGCTGAAAAATATTACATCATAAGAGGATTAAAAGAAAATAAAGCCATAGAAATACAGTTACAAAGCTGCAGCAACATAGAGGAACTGAAGGAAAAAATGAAACTCTTAGATATCCAAGAAAAATCAAAATCAAGTAAGAATGAAGTTATATACCCAAAGTATCCAATGACAAGAATACCTTATCATACCAATCAATTTGCCCATAGACAACAATATGGAGGATGGAATTGGAGAAATGACCAATCTCAACATCCGGATACCATAACCAATACAAGATATAAGGTATACTCTCCTCAGTCTCCATCACCTTATCATTACCCTTCCTTTTCACGTCAGCGGCCGACCCTATATCCGAGAAACCAACAATTTCCACAACGACCGTCAGTTTTGCGACCCAATGCTCCAACTTTCTACCCCTGTCAAAGAACACAAAACAATAATACGGTATTCCAACCTCATCAAACATGAGAACTTATGATCATCCAGGGAAGAATCAACTTCAAACAAGTTGATGTCCTCTTGGATACAGGATCAAGAGAGAGAGAGAGTGTCAATATTATTCCAAAAAATATAATATCACAAATCAAGGAATACCACAATGTAGAGTATATCAAAACAAAAATTGCCACCATCAATGGAGGAATTGAGGTGAGTGAGGCAATTACTTTAAAATGGAAAATAGGAGAAATTATTCAAAATATTAAATTCCTCATAGTAAATGTAGAACTGAAATATTTAATAATTTCTAATAAAACTTTGAGTATTTTTGAATTAAATATTAATTTTAGTGATTATAAAATTTTCAAAGAGGAAAACCAATTTTAAAAAATTATGAATCTAAGAAAAATATTAAAGAAAATGAAACTCTTAAATTTAGTAATAATAAAATTATCACTAAGAAAACTGATAATGTGTTTAATATAGAAATAACTCCTAATAGTGATTATGATATTATTAATATGATTATTGATAAATATAAACATGTCTTTGCTAAAAATAAGTTTGATGTGGGCGAGTAAAAATGTAAATCTCCTAAAATAATACTTACCTCAGAATTACCCATTGCAAATCGACCATATGAAACATCTTTTAAAGATCATACGGAAATAAAAAAGCAATTAGAGATGCATTATTGAAAGCAGGAATAATAAAACCATCTTATAGTTCTTACGCTGCCCCTATAACATTGGCTTTTAAAAAAGAGGATAATGCTCGCACACGATTATGTATCGATTACAGAAAGCTAAATGCTATCACAAAATTATATGCAGAGCCAATTCCCCGAATAGATGCAGTTTTAGACAAATTAACACATGCAAAATTTTTCTCAACCATCGACCTATGTAGTGGTTATTGGCACATTAAATTAGATGATAATGAATCTGAAAAACTTGCATTTACATCAAATTACGGTCTTTTTCAATTTAATCGTTTGCCTTTTGGATATAAAATTCTCCAGCTATATTTCAAAGAGCTATTAGACAGATTTTAAATAAATACCAAATAAAATTTGCATTAAATTATTTTGACGATATAATAGTATTTTCGGAATCAATTGAAGTACATGCAAACATTTAGAGGAAATTTTTAAAATTTGTGGAATAGAAAATATTAAATTAAAATTCTCAAAGTGTAAATTTGGCAAAGATACAATTGATTTCTTAGGATATGAAATAAAACAAGGGTCATACACTCCAAATAATACAAATGTCGAAATAATTAAAAAACTTTTACCTCCTAGAAATGTAAAGGATTTACAAAGATTTCTTGGTAGTATTAATGTCTATTATAAATTCATTCCTCAATATGCAAAATTAAAAATGCCCTTAAATAATCTTCTTAAAAAGAATCAAAATTGGAATTGGACCCCAGAATGTCAACCATCTTTTCAAAAACTTAATGACAGCTTAATTTCAAAGCCCATTTTAGCTATATTCAATCCAAATTATCCCTGTCATCTTTATGTAGATGCATCGAAAACTGCAATCTCATGTATCCTCAAACAACAAAAACCCAATGGAAATCAACATCCGATTGCATTCCACTCGAGACGACTGAGAAATTATGAAATTAATTATACAATAACTGAATTAGAATGCTTAGCTATAATTGATAGTTTAGATAAATTCCATTGCTATCTTCATGGATCTCATTTCACAGTTCATACCGATCATAATCATTAAAAATTTCAAAAATCCCACGGGTAGACTTTTTAGATGGTCTTTAAAAGTTTCTATGTATGATTTTGATATAAAATATAAGAAAGGTAGCACTAATGTTGAAGCTGATATGTTAACAAGAAATCCTATTGCTTATCATATAATTAATACAACCCCAGAACCTTTATTAGATATCAATGAAATAAGTCATTTTCAAAATATAGAAAATACATCAGCTCCTAAATGTTTTAAGAGAGATGGTGTTTTTGTAGTTAAAAGACAAGGTTTAACCAAAATAATTGTACCCAAAGCTCTAAGAGTGAAATTAATGGAAACAACTCATAAAAAATTTAGCCTACCTGGTGTAGCTACCATGTTAAAATTAATATCACCCCAATATTATTGGATAAACATTATTACTGATATACGAAATTATGTGAAACACTGTGAAACTTGTCAAATAAATAAGAAGTCACATCAGAGAAAATACGGACTGATGCAATCACTTCCCCTTTGTGAAAAACCCTTTGAACTTTTATCGATAGATAGTGTAGGTGGTTTAAATTATTTCAACTCTGTTAAAAAATATTTACACATTATTATTGATCATGCAACTAGGTACATTTGGACTTTCCCATCAAAAAAATGCAACAACAGATACTTATATAAATTGTTTAAGACAAATCTTTCAGAATCACATACCGGAAAAAATTTTAAGTGATAGAAATACTGCGTTCACCTCTTCAAAATTTAAGCATTTTTAAAAACATAATAATGTCACTCAATTATTAACTACTTCTCACAGACCACAAACCAATGGAAAGGTTGAACGTGTAAATCAAATCATCATTACCCGCTTAAAATGTGAAATTAGTAATAGTTCAAATAAAGTCCCATGGACAAAAATTCTAGAAAAAGTAACCCATCAGTATAATCAAACCCCACATACAATAACAGGTTTCCGACCAACCTACTTAATGTATGGTAATTTACCTTTCGAAATTTCGCTAAAAGATAATGAGATATATCCTCCCTTAGAAGAAGCAAGAAAATTAGCCAAAGAAAGAACAGAACAATATTATAAAATAAATAAGATTAGATATGATAAAACATTTCAGGAGCTGATTTCAAGGTTGGTGACTTAGTAATGTATGAGGAATTTCAATACCCCAATACAAGGAAATTAAGTCCCCCTTATTCAGGCCCTTATACCATTTTAAGAAAATGTTCTGATGTATTATTTGAAATTAATAGACCCAATGCCCTTAATAAAACTGACACTGAATTGGTTCATTCAGTTCGTTTAAGACATTTTCATCCATCTGAAAATTTTCAGTTAAATTACATTCAACAAAATACCCATAATAATGAGAAGAAGATAATAACTAAAAGAAACATCTTACGTAATACAGAAATAACTGAGTTCTGCTTAACAAGACTTTTCGGCGAAAAAGAATAATATATGATATGGTATTTAATTTTTATAATATAGTTGTGTTATAAATGAGATATTTTCTTTATATTTTAATTGAGAAAACAAAGTATATAGGTTTAGTCATACAAAATTTTGAGAAAATTTAATATATAGTTCTCATAATTTTATCTTAAGATGTCGAATGAGTTAAAAGTTATGATAGAAATTGGTGTTTTAAAGTGAAAGATATAAATTAAGTTTTTAGAAAAATGACTAATGAGAGAATAATACTAGAGATATTGATTGTTATAAGAAACAAAAGTAAAGTCAAGTTGTATTCTTTTTTCTCCATTGAATTCAATTGTTTTGTTAATTATTTTATTCAGCTGTAATCTTATTGCATGTCATTTAATTTTTTTTTTATTTTGAAATTGTGTGTTTTGATATACTGGCCATATATCAGGATTCACTATTTCTCGAATTTTCCTTATCTAAAATTTAAATTAATTTAATAACTTGAAGCTTATTTTGGATATTATACAGTGGATAAGGGAGAATACAATCATTATAATTTTGTATATGTCTCGAAGCATTAAGAGGACAAACTTCTTTAGTTTGATATGTACACCTCTCATTGTTTCTTATCAGCATCCCCGAACATCTATGAGTTGATGGCGCAGATTTCTCAGAGAGATGTGTTCAAAATTAAGTAAGGTGATACAGTTTATATTAGTGAATGTGTGATGTAGGAGAAAATCAAGAATTTTTGTCTATGAAACGAATTTTTAGAACGTTACGGAAAGATTAAAAATATTGTATGCGATATTGTTAAGTTACAGTGAATATTGAGAAAATTTTCATATATACTAAAAGTTAGTATTGAAGTGAGTCCCCTTTTCCGACTCAAAATTAATAAAAAAGTGCTCTTATATTCTTGTATTCTTTTATTCCTATATTCTTATAATTTTTATGTTTTATAACGCATATGAAATAAAATATTGTTTATTGTGTTGAATAGTGCATATAAGTTGTGTGTTATACACCGTTTTCATATTATTAATAATTTCATTTTATTAGTGTCAATATAATTTTTTTATCTTTTTAAAAAATGTATTTTATGTATGCAAAATATGTGTAACAATATAAGATATTACTACGATGGCGCCAGAGTAGATTTTTATACAAAATTATTATTTTAACATTTTTATGATTTCATGTATTTTTATATTTACTATCTTATTGGTTGATATATTATTTTCCAACATAATTTTTTGTAAAATATCTACCAGCTATAATACGAATCTATTATTATGAAGGAATAGGAGGAAACGCGTGAGCTCTTATTCTAGATGTCGAATAGATTTGAACAAGCTAATCTTCATTTATATGTATGGAAAGTCATGTTTATCAATTAATATGCTGGAAGTGTCCTTACTGTGTTTGTTGTTATAGTTTCGTTTATTGTATTGCTTTTTGATTTTAGAATTACTAGTGCTTAAAAATTTCTACTGTGTTTAATATGTCTTTCTAAATAACTATGTATTGTTTTGTGTTTGTTGAAAATTGATTAAGTTTGTAAAGAGAGAAAAAACCACGCCATGACTCCCTTTTAAAATTGGGGGGCAAATGTAAGGATAATTAAATTAGATTAAAAAATAAACTCCCTATCTAGCACTTGACTCTATCTTTCTCCGTTCCCATATTCAAGTATCAAACTAATCGCCCATTTATTTCTTCCGAACATATGGCCTAGCCAATAAACATGTCTAATTCTAGGTCGTTAGATTTAATAGTCAACATATGTCAGCATTAACTTGCAAACACCATCTTCAAAGCAACGATACTTACCAGATGTTTTTCACGTGTTATTCACGTGAAACCACCACCATGGCGTGCTTTTTCCTCCCTGCTCGCAGTCAGAACTGATGTTGACACGATGGAATAAAGATCTCATTTTTTAAACTTTAATTTGATTCTGTCTTTAAAATCATGACATATATATATATATATATATATATATATATATATATATATATATATATATATATAATAATATATATAAGAAATATGTATTATATATAAAAAACAAGAAATAATAGATAAAGAACATAACAAGATATAACGTAATAAAAATATAAAAGCTGAACATGAAGAACAAAATTATAGAGAAATAAAAAAAAAACTACAAAAAAGAAGAACCTAGCGAGTCAGAAAGCAATTTCGGACTTAGGACCGAATAAGTGGGGTTAAACTAGTTTGAAGGCGCCAACCTTCCCCCTTTGCAACTCGGTAGGAAAACCAAATAAAATAAAATAAACAAAACTTCAGAGTATGGATAACACAGAGAGCATGATAAAACCAATCACTACTATTATGTAACAAACTCTCCCAAACTCTTAATGCAGAGAAATCACAAAATAATTACGTAAGAAAAGTAGAAAAATGCTAAAACAATTACATAAGAAAAGTATCTTTCAAAAAATAATTTAACAAAATTTCTTTACTCACAAAGCTTTTACGAAGAGAATCAAGCGTCTTGCCATTAATGAAAATCAATTATTCACCAAGTTAATAAATTCGAAAATACATAAATACATCTTTTGAGCTGACTTTTAAACCAGCCAGCAAAGACAGGTATAAAATGACGACAATCAAATATGGTAAAATTTGAATTGGTTGATTGTCAAAAATGTAAATTTGCTAGGCTCTAATTTGGTTGGTTGTCAACAATGTCTAAGATGTTTAAGATGTGTGTGGAAAAAATGCAAACTGTGATATGAGTGTTATGATATAATCTTCACAGCAAGACCACTAACATGCTGACTTTGAAATCCTATTGTTGTGTGGTGGTTTTGGAATTCGAAGTAGCAAGACGGTTAATGTATTTGTGATGAATATAAGTTCTTAAGAAATTAAAAAGGGTATTCACATGATCTAAACAATATTGAAAAAATTGTTTTATATTATTGTATTAATCTATTTTGTGGGTAGTTAAGTTATCATTTCTAAATAAAAAATTCAAAATGATATTTCTGTAAATTGATATATGCAAATTACTATTCCATACGGGAATTTTAATTATATGGAACTTAAACAAATCTGTTTTGTCAAAAATGTTACTGACTACATTATTGTTAATAAGATGCAAGTCTAAATCCAAGAATTCCACCATATTAGAGTTGAAGTTAGTTTTAAGGAGCTTGAGATAATCGGGGTAGAACGTAATATTTGGTTTGTATTCACTTCTTTTACCAAAAATTATTATATCATCTATATAACGATAAATTAAGTAAGAATCATTTACAACACGATCTATTTCAAAAAAATGTAAATATAGGTTCGCTAAACAATTACTAGCTGGACCACCCTGAGGTAATCCTTAAATATATATATATATATATATATATATATATATATATATATATATATATATATATATATATATATATATATATAACCTTAACTCAGTGGCGCAACAGCCCAAGAGGGCCAAGGCCACTGTACCTAACTCAGTACACGTGATCTCAGTGCACGTGACATTATTAATTACGGTCGATATTGCAATTATTATGCAATCCGTTTTTTCATTGTTAATCTTGTTTAATGTAGTTGTAGAGAGACACACAAACATAAACATATTAAACATAACACAGAAAACACTCAGCACGAAAATCCACGTGCGCTTTACATCTTGATGAAGACTAAGGCAAAGAGCCAGAAACGCAAAAGCCACATGACGAAGACAAAGAGCAAAGAGGGAATCATTCAATTATCAAGTTTTTATAGACAGGGAAGAACAGGGAAAAACGCGCGCGCGCGCGCATTGCGCAAAAAAATGCAGGCACGTGTTTAGGCAAAGGGAATAATTAGTTATTTATAGAAATTATATCACTGTTTAGTTAATATTAAATCCCGGCTAGTAAGACACATGTCAACAGTTAATGATCGTGTATTTCTTGCAATCGCCAATAAATCTATTAAAAATTCAAGGTCTAAAAAATTTTAATAATTATACCAACATAACAGTGTTTTTTAGTGCTTTATAAAAAGATCAATTGAGTCGCGTTTAGAAAAAGTGTATTAGGATTTATGAATTAGGTGTTATAAACAAAGGAATTTCAAATTATGAGTAGATATCAATTTAATTTATTATATAAATATATATATATATATATTATATATATATATATATAATATATACATATATATATATATATACACTCTGTCGCAAAAAAAAATATATACACCCAGAAGAAATCAAGCTACAATCACGAAACTCGGCAAGAATGTAGTCTGGTAAGAGATATGCAAATGATTAAAATTTCGAAGCCAATGAGACAAGGCTAAGTGTGCTATGCTCATATTAGTTGCGCAACTGGGAGAGTTTAAAAGCATGAGTACGAGCGACGTACGGCTATCCAAACGAATCTGATGACTTTGATAGACGATATTGAGACTTAGGATGCCTCTAAGACGTAACCGGTGGCAGTACGAGCAGCTGACGGACTTTGATAGGGGCCGTATAATAGGCCTCAGAGAAGCAGGTTGGTCGAATAGACGTATCGGCCGCCACCTCGGTCGGAGCGATATGGTAGTTGCTCGGTGTTGGCAATAGTGGATCACAGAAGGTAGAGTGTACCGTCGCGGAGGGTCAGGACGTCCCAGGAACACAAATGATCGCGAGGATCGTGCAATCAGAAGAGTGGCCACTTCGGCACCAACAACGTCGCTAGCATCGATTCAACGCCACTTACCTCCTTCCAGACATCCAGTGCCATCAAGAGAAACCATAAGGAGACGACTGACCGAAGTTGGCTTGAGGAGCCGACGTCCGCTAAGACGCTTACGACTGACCCCACATCATAGGCAGTGTCGACTGGATTTTTGCCGACCTCGGGCAACTTGGAGTGTGACAGACTGGAGACGTGTCATCTTCAGTGATGAATCGATTCAGTCTCAGTGCTGATGACCACCGCACACGTGTCTGGAGGCGCACCGGCCAGCGGTCCGATCCGGCATTTATTGTCGAGCGGCATACAGCAATTTCACAAGGTGTGACAGTGTGGGGAGCAATTTCTTGGGACACACGATCATCTTTAGTGGTCCTTCAAGGCACTTTGACAGCTCGCAGATACGTGGACGATATTTTAACGCCGATTGTGCTACCCATGCTATCAAGTCACCCAGGTGCCATTTATCAACAGGATAATGCTCGTCCACATACTGCGCGACTCTCCCAACAATGTCTTCAAGGATATGACGTCATACCATGGCCTGCCAGGTCACCAGATCTTTCGCCAATAGAGCATGTCTGGGACGCGCTGGGAAGGCAACTGCAGCCGTCCCGAGATACAGGAGAATTAACTGCGCAGATGCAAAGACTATGGCAGGATCTTCCACAGGGGTTATAAGTGATCTAATTGAATCGATGCCACGCCGAATTTCGGCTTGTATAGCTGCCAGAGGTGGCTTTACTACTTACTGATTTTTAACCTTTTGCAAGCTGTAACCACTTAATAAAATGATATTTTGTTCTGAATTTTTAATCATTTGTTTATTTCAATATACACTACATGCATACCAAATTTCGTGAATGTAGCTCAATTTCTTCTGGGTGCATATATTTTTTTGCGACAGAGTGTATATATATATTATATATATATATATATATTATATATATACATATACATATATATATATATATATATATATATATATAGATAGATAGATAGATAGATAGATAGATATTATAAATACGAAAGTTTGTGAGGATGTTTGGGAGTCTTTCACGCAAAAACAACTAAATGAATTTTAATGAAACTTTACAGTAATATAGCTTATATACATCAGAATAACACATAGGCTATAATTTAAAAAAATGTCAGAAGTGTCCAAAATACAACAATATTTGTCAAGTTAGTAGGAAAAATTTCTGCCACCTGCAAGCAATTCTGGCTTACGCTGCAAAAGCCCACGTCAGCATATATCTTTTGTTTGTGAAAGAACCCTTTTTGTTTTGGCTACGCAAGGCGTTCGCTTTTAATTAATTCCTATAAACACAGCACAATCCTTAATTTCTTTTATTTCAGAATAAAACTAAGTTTCGAAGGGAGAGGTTGTTATAAATCTCTCTTCATTTGAATGTTTTTTAATGATTTTATTATGCACATTTGGTAGTAAGAAAGTGATCTTTTTCTAAAATAAGTACTTTTATTGCTTCAGGTACAGTAGATAAAATTTGTCTTTCACACTACATCATTTGGACATATTTCCATAGTTTGTTTGGGGTTAGTAGTTAATTATAAAGCTATAATTTTAATTGAATAGTCGGATATTGCATTTTAAAGTATAAAAATAATTATAACTACAGTACTGTATTTTTTGGAGTGAGGGAATATTAACGTCGCACTGTTCAGCTACACGAGGGCTTTTGGCAACGAACCACGTAATTTTGAACCAGAATCAAGTGACGTGGATGACACCTGAGCTGGTACCGCTTTCTCCTAAATATCACACCACGCCAACTTAGAAGGAATATTCTACCAATACTTAGCAGGAATATATTCTTTGTAATCTACTCTTCCAAGATATATGCAGCACGGGTTTTATGATAAGTATTTTAGCGGGGAAGGCGAACAGTTTTTCAGCAGATATGCGTTTTCAGCTGACGGCGTTTTCAGCGGATTGCAAAGATTATTATTTTTGTCCCCAAAAAATAGTCTATGTTAAAATTTAAGTGTCTTATGTTTTTGTATGTTAATGAAGACTTTAGAAAAGGATTTGACTATTTATTTGAAGTGAACGGTGTATATAATTAATTTTACAGTGGAATATTTTTAATTAATTTATTATCTCTAACGGATTAAATTTCCCAAAGTGGAGTAATTTGTTTATGTATATCCTTTAATTTCCAATGTAGTGATCCAAAAAAAAATATTGCATGAAAAAAACTTCAGTAAATCATAATGCGCTAGTTAAAACATTAACGTGCATCACTTCCCTACACGGTGGGTGTTACAAAGCTCGAGCTGTGAAAGTAGCTAGATATTTGCCAACTTGACTCTATCGTCAACACTTCACTATGTTTCCATTGAATCGCCATTATAATTTAAGGAACGGCGTTGCTTCCGAATATTACAAATTTAAAATAAATGAATGTAACAGAAATTAGTATTAATGTGTTACACAATTCAGGTATAAATTATTTACACTCTTTTAACCGTTCGTTACACAAAATGTGTAATAAGGTGTTACTTTTGCTGAGCAGAGATCAGTTTAGGAAATTGTTTTCAAAAATCAACCCACAAGAGAGTTACCGGGAGTTATATATATATAAAATCCTTTTTATCAGCTATTAGATCTACAAACTTAAAATTTAACAAACATGTTTTTTTTTGTTTAGCTGAGATATGCAAAAAGCTTTTTTTTTTTAATTTGCAATTCACGTAAAATTAGCTCATTAAAAACTTTTTTATCCTTCAATCTGTGTTGTTTAATGTTTCAGTTCACCCGGGTGAAGAACGGGTATACCAGCTAGTATATATATATATATATATATATATATATATATATATATATATATATATATATATATATATATATACAAATGAGAACACACAATATATTTTAATTTTTAGTAAGTCGTGATGAGCGTTTGAAATGCGTCTGAATCACGTACCGAGTCAATACCGAGCCAATCAGTGGTTTGGAGAGCATTAACGAGCAAGAGATCCCTAGATGCTAATAAAACGAGGGAACACATAAAATATCATTTGCTTCGAAAGCCATCACAAGGTCATTGTGTTGTAGAAGCTGCTTCATGGGAGCGACATGATTATGAGGATGTTAAGCTATTCTTAGATGCTTGCTTCAAGTGAAGCCGGAACTAATAATGTGGTTATGAACTTCCCTTTATCCGATATGGATTCATTTTTGTCCTTTGGGACAGGCTAGTTGTACGTACACTCGTCAGGTGATGTTCAATGTTTTCTGTTTAAATAAAATGTAATTGTGCATTAAATACTAAGAAAACAATAAATATGAGTGAACAATTAAATTAAAGATTAAATTGTTCAGGATAAAAATCGAAAGAAAGAGATGGACATGCTGATTATTATCCTAGAATCTAGGATTATATGATCTTTACAATTGCAACATAGGAAGTTCCTTGAGTATTTAAGAAAGTGAATGTTGAAGATTGACTAATCACCGTATTTACTTGAATCTAAGCCGCACTATTTTTCCATTGTTAATGCTACTGAAAGTCGTTTATGGCTTAGAATCGAAGGAAGCACATTTGTTGGACGGGGTAAATTGAGTTTCTACCCAGAAAAAAGAAAAACTGTGACCGTCAATTCAGGACACTAGCATCGATGAATTTTTATGTACTATATGCTTTCTACTGATCACCTAAACATAAAAGATTCGGTAACAGAATCAAGACGAGCTCACCATGACGCAAGAATGAAATTAGAGGCAATTTTATATGCAGAAAAAAATGGGAACATAGTAGCGGCCACTAAAAATTTGACTTGGATGAAACAAATATACGTCGATGGTGCAAACAAAATGATATATTTTTTTCTTGTAAATGTTCAACAGTCTTTACTATTTCTTTTACACAAACCACACATGTTTGTCTCACTTATTCTTTTTAAAAAAATTCTTACATATCAAATGCATTGTATGGCACGGAAGACGAAAATGTGTGGGAAAAGAGTGGCTCAAGCATCAATTCCGAAAGCATTGAAATTGGGAGTGATGAATCATTTTCGAATTATGATACTGACTGTAAAATAATTGTAGGTTAATGTACGTAGTTGAAACTTTTTAATACTGGTAAAATAAATTATAATTGTTAACTTTTTATAATTTTTTTAAAGAAATTCTTTTGTATCGGATATTAATGAGATTTTTATACAATTTTTAATTTTTTTTTAAACGTGTAGAAAATTTGGGGTGTAACTCAGAATTGATGGTGGCTTAGATTCGAGTAAATACCGTAGTTCATGCATTTGAAGGCAATTGGATATAATTACGAATTAGGCTTTTGTATTTACTAAACCAATATTGAGAAGTTAAAATATTTGAGACACTTTTAGAAAATCATCAACACCTTACTGTCAGTTCTGAATTTACATTCATGGATTTTTAACGTTTTTGGCTCTTAATCGAGTTTTTCTACTCGCCAATTTCTATAAATTTATAGAGTTTAATTTTAAATCTGTATATTGTACAATTTCTTTTGTCTATTTAGATCATCATCATGTGATGTCAGACGATGAAATTTTTAACTATAAAATGTTTGAAATTTGAACGTATACTTCTTATTTACAATTAACAATGTGTTAAAATTTATATAACTTAACAAATTTTTCAGTATGCAAAACATATTAATAACTATTAACACAACAAGAACTATTAAAAACACAATTGAAAAATTTCAGTTTATCAAATTGAAAAATAGACATAAAACGGAACCAGTAAGATTATTTTTGATACACTCTCTTAACATTAATGCATTAATATGCACTAACATAAGAATTTAAAAAAAAATTTAGAACTAAAACTGAAAACAAAATATTATTATAAGAAAGGAATCAAATGTGATTGAAGTATAAGAAATTTTATTAGCTTTCTTTCTCCCACTCCTTTTATTCTCTCTTTATCTATGTTTGGAGATTCTGAGAAAGGACCTAACCTGCCTGCATTCAATATCATCATACGAGTCCCGTACTTAATGTATAGACAACTATTGCGTATACGACACTTCTTACTAGCATCATCGATCATCTGAATAATCAGCTATAAAATTCTCAGATCTTAAAGCCGAGAGCTACACCCTACCTTCAAGGACTCAGATGCGTCATCTTTCAAAAAGAGTCAACACGTTGCCTGTCGAATCTTGATCTACCCCAACACAGAGAGTTCAACTGCTGTCCTGACAAGCACGTTCTCCAGATAGTTCACCTTATTTTTAAAAAATGGCTCTAAGTGGCTGAAATTGTTACTGGTTTGTTGTTCTGGATTGTTACTGCTCTTCAGCCATTGTTATTGATTAATTTTACAAATGTCATACGCAACAATAGCACCTATGCCAGTAGTGCACGCGCTCTCTAATATTTTTTGACTGTTGAATTAGGACTTATTAATACAGGGTACACATCAAAAGTTCACCGATCATAGTTTGAACAAAGTCACACAAAGTATTATCCAGTGAGTCGTCGATGCCATTTCTTTATATATCCCAGACAGTTACGCTCTGTTAAAAGTCTAAATGAGCTGTAGCAGCTTTTTTAGGAGCCTTAGGAACCTACGACGAGTTCTTATTCAAGATTGCCCAGTTCTTGTCTTTCAACATCTCCGCAGCTTCCATTTAAATATTAAACTTATAGACCATATTAGTAAAAGGCATTAAGGAATTAGATCGTCGCCTTTAGATCTCAAGGGCTCCTGTCTTAGCAAGAAATTCAGCATGCTCATTCCCAGCAATGTCACAATGAGCCGGTATCCACTGAAAAGAATTGCAAGAAGTACAATATTTTAAGATTGCTCTGCATTTTAAAATTATTTGTGAATTACAGAGATAATTTTGATATAAAGCTTATAATGTCGATTTAGAATTGGGAAAGATTACGGCCCCTCTTTGAACGAGCTTCTTAGCAATATACTCATCGAACCCTGAAGAAGTAGCAAAGCAGCCACAGATTTTGCCTTACTCAGGGCAAACCACGGGTAGACTGGGTACGTTTCACCCCATTACTACTAATAAAGTGTTGTAGAAACTTGAAGCAGCATACAGTGACTTGCCCATATCTTTCATCCATCCTCAGTTCGATTCAGTGTCTATCCAAATTAGAGCTCTTTAGGGTTAGTTTGTACTCCCCCCCCATACCGACAATGTTAAATTGATCAATTTTAGGAACCTGTTTCTCAAAAACTGTTAAATATAAAAACATCAAATTTTGTCTGTATATTAATTAGGCTTTTTTATTTAAATAATGGTAAAATGTTTCAAATATATTGTTTACATTTTTCACAAAACTCATCGTAAAAGTATCGCTTTGAAATTTTTGAAAATTGTCATTTTTTTACGATAAATGATTTTCAGCAAAATATTTTGGGAAAATCCCCCAAAAGTAGCTCTATTATATATAGTTACATATTATTTATGTGCATTAAAAATTGCAAGCATATTAATTTTTTAGATTCTTTGAAAAAGGTACATGCAGTTTGAAAACAATCATTTTAAGAAAATTGCATTTTTAGTGCAAAAAGGCACTTCAGCACAAAAATAATGAATTACAACATGTATTTGCCTTATTTTATTAAATATTGGTATCTTCTTAATTTTTTAAGCATAAAATAGGAAACAAAAAGTCTTAAAATGTTCAGAAAATACATATATACTATTTTTCAGTTTTTGTTCAACGAGATTTTTTTTAAGCATTTTGCATCAATTTTCACAAATCATGTAACAATCTGTGAAGAATTTTAAACTTCAATGCATTACAAATATCAAATTTGACCTTATAATATCATAAATATAATGTAAACATGCATCAATATGTAACAGTAATGAGGTGGAAATACGTGATTTTACGACATTGGTAAAGGTTTCATTATGGATTTGTATGTTCACATGCAAACACAATTTCTAAACGTTTCAAAATTCAGAATTTTCTCTGAACTCTACAAAAGATTTCTAAATAAGTCAAAAATAAAACTTTTTTTTATGTTTTTAAATAAGAAATTTGTGTATTTTTATGCATGTAACAAGCTTCTCGCAACGACAAAAAGCATTACACATCTGAGTTATAATTAGTTAGCTATTATTGAAAACCCTTTGAATGTTAAAGCTTAAAAACTTGTCTGAACAATAAATAAACATTAATATTTGCAACGAAGTGAAATATTTAAAATATATTGTTTAGTTTTCTCAAAAACATCTAACATAAAAATATCACTATAAATGTTTTAAAAAATTGACGTTTTTTGTCACGATTTATGGATTCCAGTCAAATATTTTTGGAAATATCCAAAAAACTCACATGAATATATATAGTTACATATCAGTAACAAGAGGGAAAAAAATTCATGTGCATTCACACATTATATTCTAAGAAAAATATAAATGCAATTTTAAAACATCATTTTTGAGAAAACTGAATTTTTACTTTAAAGTGCAACTTCGTAGCATAAATAATGTAATCCAACTTGTATTCTTCCCTTATTATTAAACATTAGCATCTTTGCAATTTATTTTGCATAAAATACAAATTTATGCAAAAATAATAACTACAACTTTTTTAATGGGAAAGAACAGATATATATGGGTGAGAAAAAATATGCATAGATCAGGCTTTCGTAATTACGCGTGTAACTTTTGTTGATGTACAACTTTTGTTAGCAGATTTGTTGACAATAGGCAGTGGGGTCTCGAAATGTCTGAGAGAAGCCGTTTGCCCGATTCGTTAAGGAGGAGGGTGGTCGGATGGATGGAAATGGGGTTGTTACAGGCTGATGCTGCTAGGCGTCTTAATGTGTCTCGTAGTGTGGTCCACTGTCTCTGGAATCAGTAACAAACCGAAGCATCTGCACATGTCATCCAAATTTGGTGTTTTTACATTCATTCATTTGCAAATAAGGCGCAAGAAACCGGTTGTTCCTTAACTTTTGGAGGCCAGTGTATTCCCATCAAGAAAGTTTTGCTGTGACCTGAACAGATGATAGTCAGATGGTGTAATATTAGGAGTATATGCTGGCTGAAGTAAAGTTTCCCAACCCAAATCAGCAGTTTTGTATGCGGTATTTCTTGCCATGTGTAGTCAGCGTTCTCTTGATGAAGAATTGCACCTTTTCTGTTGGCCCAAAAGGAACGTTTATGCTGACTTTCTTTCTTTAAAACACAAAATTGAAAACACCAATGGCCATTTCATTTTCTTTCAGCAACTCGTAATGCATTATCCTTGATATCTCACCAATAACACAACATAAATTTCTTCTGATGCACGCCAGCTTTGAGTGTGGATGATGCTGTTCCCCGTTCGTAAAAATAAGCTTTTATTCTAACCAAGTGTTTGTACACTATCCACTTTTTAAGTCCAGTCATCAAGTAGTCCAAAAACAGTCCCTTTTTGTGATGAGCAAAATTTGAAGAACATATTGAATGCCTGTACAGCAATTTTTTTTCATTTTATTTATGTCACCCTAACAGAGAGTTTGGACACGAAACCAAGACTTTTAATGAAGTTCAAAACAGTAGTCTGATGAATACCAAGCTTAAAGCCCACTTTTGCGGAAGTTAACGTGGCATTTTTCCAGATCTAACTTCTTTTAAAGAAAAAATCACTCGAACAAAATTTCACAAGCCCTCCTTGGCATGATCAAGCTATTACTGCTTCCGCTCCAATCACGCCACGCAAGTTTCTGTTTGCCTTTTTCAGTTTATTCCCTTTTTGGAACTCAAACAACATACAGTGTCTTAAGTGCACTTAGTCTTCACTCATGTTGGCAGTTTTAGAATTTTTTTTTAGAAGAAACAACTTGTACACGCAAAAAATGCTTATAAATCTCATCAATAGCATATTAATCGTTAAAAACAGTTTCAGTCAGATTCAAATTCTTGCAAAGTATCTACAACGCTTAGAAGTGTATACGTTTAAAAACGAAAGGACATTCCCTTATATCCAATAAAAAATAAAAATGGTATTTCCCAGTGCTTTTTTAAGTTTTCAATGTTTGCGACCCAATTTTCAATCATAATTTTCATATCGCCCCCTCCATACAATAGTAATGTATTGAACTAAAAAATAATGAACTTTGACGCCAAAGCTGCAATACTACTTTAATTATGAACTATGGAAATCATCAAGATAAATAATAAATGTTGCGTATAATTTTGTGTGTGACAAGCGCAGGGTGTCACTAATAATTATTTAAACTCTTAAATAATGAACTATTGGTTCTTAACTTGTATTTGATGAATTAATGATCAAATATATTGTGCAGTGCTGATACATTTGTAAGTATATAATATCATTTAAAATATGCATTTTTATTATTCCAGAATGTATTTTGTTTAGATTCATTTTAGTAAATTAATATTTTTTTAAAATGTTTTATATTTTCGACTTTTAGATATACTTGCGCCCCCCTCATAGAATTATTCCGCCCTTCTAGGGGGGTGACGCCCTAGTTTGAGAAACTCTGGTATAACCTAAATAGTTCTTTTATACTTCTTTTCTTGTACATAAATTAGTAAAATTCCATTCAACGTTCATTATTTTATGCTATGCAACTACTTAATATTAACAGAAACCTACTTCTTTTTCCTTGATTTATGAATTTTCAATCTATCTTTTGAAAATATCTTTTTAAAGGTCAATTTTTTTGGTACCTGAAGCCTCAGATTAGAGTTCGAAAAATGCTTACACTTCTCAGTGATCTTTCCAAAATAATTCCATCCATTTCTTAGACAACATTCTAAACGATCCTCTCAAAGAAAAGAACGCTTCCAGAATTAGGAAACCTTCCAGAAGTACAAACGATAAAATTGAGACGTTAAGAGTGATTGGTTAAGAGACAGATAAAAAAGATTTAATTCTGTTTCTGCTGTAGTTGCAGTTTCAGAAATTTAAAAGGATTTGGATCTCAATTTTTTTAATGTCCCCAAACGGATATTTTGAAAAGGATTCGGGTCTTTTGATATAAGTGTATTACTTCATTTTTGGGTCTTATTTAACGTTATAAGTGTCATCTTCTGCACACACACACATTTTACTTCAATATACTTTTACAAAAGTGTTTGGTAACTGCTTATACAAGTTTGAATTATGTTTGATTTTATCATTTATAATATATAATATAACATTTACATTTATACAAACACATGTGTTTCTTTTTAGATATTGAATAAGAAAATATAAAACTTTAACATTTTACATTTTTTTTTTATTTGAGCTAAACATATAACACATTTAAAATTTCAAACAGCGGGATATTGTATTCAATTTTATTCACCATTTAAATGATGCCTGCAAAACAGCCAATTTTTTTTCTACCTCAATTTGTTTAAAGTTTTCGCTTTGTTTAATTTATACGACTTGTTAGACATTTAAAAATAATCGGATCCAAATTTTTATGATCTCCTTGTGTTGTTTTTCGAATCCCGTTCCATGATCTCAATGAAAGTAAGCACACCAATTCGAACCCGATCTTTTGAGTTTCGTGATTTGAGGTTGGCAGCAACTGCCATGCAAATCGAGCTAGTATTTAAACTCGGCTCATGTTAGTTTTCAAAAAAAGGAAGGAGAAACGGAAATATAAGAAGTGTGTGAGTGGTTTAACTCTTAGAGGGAGAGAACAACTGGTTGGCAATGCAACTGCAGGTTGCATCACCATTTAGATTTGAAAATTAGTTTTACAATATTAGAAGACGGTTCGAATCGGATGTCTCTGGTAATGTTGCTTTTTGAATTTATTGATTTTATCGCTCCAGTAACGAGCAGAGTGACTTTATGATTGATTATTAAAGGCCAATTTTTAAGAAACTGTTTTCGTCTTCATGCCTCCTCGACACATAAATTTCACTGCTAGCTTTGCAAAATTTAAAATTAGTTTACCTATAAGTGTAACAAATTTGGTTATGGGCCCAGTCCATGTACTGTGTCGAGGCAGGCTAAGCAGTTGAACCAGGCCATGAACTTTGTCTATTTAAATACTGTTCCAGTCTAGAACTATTTTTATGAACTCTGTTGCTAGTACGCTAAATCGAGTAACAGGTATGGAGTTTAACAACCAGATATCAGTGTTGACTCCAAATAACTGGAACACATGGAAGCATGATATGCAAGTACTCTTAATGCATTATGGTTGCTGGCAGTTTATAATACCAGACCAAGCCAGAGCAACCTGATGAAGAGGCAACATACAAGGAAAAATTAGATCTACAACTTCGTAAGGATAGATGTTATACGTTGATCTATACTAACATCAGTTCAGATTTGAAAAATCTGATAACGGAAACAACTGACGGAGTAGCGGCATGGAAGATATTAAAAGATCACTTCGAACCAGTCACAAGAGCAAGGGTAATTCAACTATTAGATCAATTTTTTGGAACAAAATACCAACCAGGGGAAGATGTTGGAATCTTCATATCTCGTGTAAAGACAGCGGCAACCGACTACAAGAAGCGGGTCATAAATTGGACGACCTGTACATAGGATTTCAATTAATAAGGTGGCTTCCTCAGGAATTCAGTCTACCGTGCAACAAATCTACAGATGGAAAGAAGAGGACTTCAGAGTTGTCAAAATTGAAGCAGAGCTGATATTAGAAGCCAATCGTCTTCAGTTGATGAAACAAGATTTGGAGAAAGCGGAGAATGCTTACTTGAGCAGTTTCACTTCGAAGAAGTCGAAGACGTTACCTGGTGCTACGGCTGCAGCTCATGGAGATCCAAATGGCAAGAATGATTACCAAAGAAAGGTGGTAAGGTATTTAACTGTAAAACTATTAAAAATGTTAAACAATCTATTAAGACTATAGGTCCGTGTTATGTATGTAATAAGTACGGACATCTTAAAGTAAACTGTAAAGAAAAAGTCTCTACCAAAATCTCCTTCAACTGTAAATGAAACTTTTAACACAGAGTTTAATATAAATTTAAGATTTTGTGAAGCTGAATGTAGTCTTTTAGAACTAGATAAACAACTCGTAACTAGTTGTATCTTATTTGAGGAAAACTCTGATAAAGGTGTTTGGGTAATAGATACTGCTGCCACGAGTCATTTTTGTAATGACAAGAGTTTATTTCTAGATCTTAAACCGATAACTAACATGAAAATGTCGTTAGCAACGGAAGATAAAGTTGTCCCGTAGAAGGAATCGGTACACTTAGATTTCGGGTAAAATATAAGGGGAGTTTTCATGAAATAACTTTGACTGATGTATTATTTAATCTAAGTTGAGGAGAATTTATTATCGGTTCCAGATTAGAAAGTAAAGGTGCGCATTTTGTGGGTACTAAAGGTAAAATTAATGTTTTTAATAAAGACTGGATAAAATTGTTTTCGGCGACACGCCATGAAAATTTGTATTTTTAAGCCGGATCATTATATTATACCAAAGTAAAAAAATTAGTTTTTAGTGATGTAACCGCTAAAACAAAATTCGGATCAATAGAAATATGGCATCAACGCTTTTGTCATGTTAATAACGATTACTTGGTAAAAACTAGTAAAAATGATAGTGTAAAAGGTCTCCCACGCTTAACTGATAATGGTAAGACTCATTGTATACCGTGTAAATTAGCGAAGTCCAAGAGAGTTTCATTCAAAAAGACGGGGGCCGTAAGATCAAAACGTCCATTGGAATCAATGCCAACTGAAAGCCAAGGCGGTAATAAATATTTCTTGAGTATAATTGACGATTATTCAAGAAAGGTGACTGTATTTCCCATCCGAAATAAATCTGACGTATTTCATACGTTTATAAGATTTCAGAAACGAGCAGAACGTTTTCTAAGTAAAAGGTAATAGCAGTTAGAACTGATGGCGGACTAGAATTTTGTAATAAGGACATGGATAATTTCTTGACAGAACTGGGTATAAAACATGAGGTAACAAATTCATATACGCCAGAAATGAATGGGGTCGCGGAGAGATTCAATTTAACCGCTCTAGATGGCATCAAAACATTACTTAAGTCTAGTGAAGTTCCCCATAAGTTTTGGGGAGAAGCATTACTGTTTCACTTATGCGTGGAATCGAATTTGTCACAAAGACAGTAACAAAACGCCTTTCGAAAAATATTCATGTAGAAAACCATCGGTATTGCATCTAAAACCTTTTGGATGTTTGGCATACGCTGGTGTGCCAAAACAAATTAGAAAAAATTCGATATGCGTGCGAAAATGGGAATTATGATGGGATACGCACAACGTACTAAGGGTTATAGAATATGGTTGATAGATGAAAATAAATTAGTCGAGACTATTAATGTAAGATTCGATGAAAATAAGGGGGGAATTAATTTTAGACAAAAAGTTAATAGTAACCTTGGATATAATTTAAACCTTCTGATTATTATGATGATGAGGATGATTTTGATAGAGTAAAAGATTCATTAACGAGTCGTTTAGTTTCAAAGACAAGTACGGAAACGCCCTCAACATCTGAAAAACCAGATGTATCTTCCGATAATCATAGCTTGATCCCATGTACAGAGGTTAAGTGGATTCGAAATATAGGTAGGAAAGTAACTGGATCTAACGTATATTATAGTATAGAAGGGGAAGCAACCCGATTGAAATCTTTTAACGAAGTAGAGAGATACTGTAAGAGGCATAATATTGAGTATGATCCTAGTTTATTTAGTTTTAGAAAAGATAATACCGAATCCCAGGGATTTTCAGATTTGTCAGAGCAACAAGAAGCTTTTATGGTTGAAGTAACTATTCCTATTTGTTACAAACAGGCGATAAGATCCAGAGACGCATCTAAATGGCATGATGAAATGGATAAAGAAATTAACGTAATGATGGAACGTAAAGTTTGGGATTTAGTTGATCATCCGGATAATATAAAAATTTTAGAAAACCGTTGGGTTTATACCATTAAATATGATGAAAATAATAAAATTGTTAGATACAAGGCCCGCTTAGTTGCGCGAGGTAACACACAATTACGAGGTGAGTCATTTGACGAGGTATTTCAAGAATACAAATTAGAACTTTCAAAAGTTAAATCCTTAAAACTAAGATGTTATTCACAGACTCGGATTTTGCTACAAATAGGAATGATCGAGTGTCGATGGGAGGGTTCATAACTTTTATAGACGAAACGCCAATTTCATGGCGAACTTTCAAGCAAAAATCCGTTAGTCTGTCGACCATGGAAGCTGAGTATGTTAGTTTAACAGAAGCAGCTAAGGAATTCATTTGGCTAAAGAATGTAATTGATAATAAAAGTTTAAATTTGGAATTAAGTGAAAATGTAATGTTTTGTGATAATCAAGCTGCTATAAGTTTTCAAAGTCACCGGTAGAAAATTATAGAACAAAACATATCGATGTTCGTTATCATTTTCTAAGGAATTTGATATACGATAAGGTTTTCCAAATTAAATATATAGGTACCAAAAATAATTTGGCGGACATTTTTACCAAACCCATGGTAAAGGAAAAATTGTTAGAATTTTGTAGAAAATTATTTCTTTTAGAGAATAAGACTTTGTTTCTTTAAGATTAAAATATTAGTTTGTTCATTACAATAAAGATTGTGAATAAAATGTATTTTTTGTGTTAAATTGTATAACATGTGATTATAGATTAAAATTAGTTTACTGATTTGTAAGAGATAATGGTGCGAGATTGGAAAAAGGGGGCCGATTGTTAGACATTTAAAAATAATCGGATCCAAATTTTTATGATCTCCTTGTGTTGTTTTCGAATCCCGTTCCATGATCTCAATGAAAGTAAGCACACCAATTCGAACCCGATCTTTTGAGTTTCGTGATTTGAGGTTGGCAGCAACTGCCATGCAAATCGAGCTAGTATTTAAACTCGGCTCATGTTAGTTTTCAAAAAAAAGGAAGGAGAAACGGAAATATAAGAAGTGTGTGAGTGGTTTAACTCTTAGAGGAGAGAGAACAACTGGTTGGCAATGCAACTGCAGGTTGCATCACCATTTAGATTTGAAAATTAGTTTTACAATATTAGAAGACGGTTCGAATCGGATGTCTCTGGTAATGTTGCTTTTTGAATTTATTGATTTTATCGCTCCAGTAACGAGCAGAGTGACTTTATGATTGATTATTAAAGGCCAATTTTTAAGAAACTGTTTTTCGTCTTCATGCCTCCTCGACACATAAATTTCACTGCTAGCTTTGCAAAATTTAAATTAGTTTACCTATAAGTGTAACACGCCTAATTTGTAAAAAAAATCATATTTTGAAATTAACTTTTTGTGTAATATGCACTATACAGTAAGGTGACCAATCGTCCTCCTTTAGGCAGGATAGTTCTTTTATAGGTTCTGTCCTTTTTCAAAAAGCGACCTTGTACTTGTCCTCCTTTTCAATATTGTAAAACTAATCTGTTATTCTCAGTATTCAGAGATGTCAAGCCGAACTGTTACGCGTCATGTGCCGGTACATTTCGAATTATTAGATATATCAATGTATTTTATACATCACCACGCATTCATTGTACTGCCTCGTAATTAATGAAGCAGCTGAAAGTTATTTCAATTGGTAATTATTTCTCCACCAGTAAGAAATCAAAATGGAATGCTGATACTTGAGCCGTAGCATTTGCCATAAAGTTCTATGTGAAATATATTTCTTGCTCCTAAATTTCCGATATAGTAGAAACTGATGTATTGACAGAAAAAAAATCATTCAAGAGAAAAGTACTCAAATACTCGTTTAAGAAAATGAATAAAAAAAATATACGTGCAATGAGTGTATTTTGTTTGAATTATTAAAAAAATGTATATATATTTACGTTATAATTTTTTCTTAAATATTTAGTCCTCCTTTACATTGTAAAAAAAAATTAGTCTCGTAGTATACAGTACAACACTCACGATATGAAATGAACAACAATATTATTTTTAAAAAAATAAAGCTTTTCCTTATGAATTCTTTTCTGCTCTTATAAACAAAGAAATGTCTAAAACAGGTGATTAAGTTAAAATTACTTGTTAGCAGTTCAGAATACATAATCATTCAAAATTTATGTTTGTAGATTGTTAAAAATTGGGAAATAGTGCCACGTTGATTTTATTTAATTTAATGAAATTTTTGAACGTGCCATTTTATTAAATTCATTACTTTATTTTATGTAAATCTCTTTGGCAATGACATTACATTTTGTGATCTCAAGAAACATATAATTGAATGTTAGATTGTAAGATCTTTGTATTGAGATGTTATAAATAATATTATTCAATCGACAAAGAGATGCTCCTTTTACAGATTTATTCTTGGAAATTACTTAGGTGGGAGATATTGATTACAAATTAATACATTACAAAAATAATTAAAATTATTACATTAAATTAACACATTACAAATAATAATTACAAATAGGTTTTATAACATTACAATTGAGAGAGAGAATGCACTTTACGTAAGATGAAGACACTATATAATTGAGGTTTTTCATTTTTTTTATTAGGGAAAAAAACACTTTCAAATATACTTGTACAAATAGTTAAACAAGATGTGTAGTTAAGTTTATCTAACTTTTATAGGTTTATTTTTGTTTTGTTTAACTTTTCAGAAATTAAGTTGGTTAGGATTTTAAAAGGCTAAAAATCAAGAAAATAAAGAAAGATGTAGAAATTACAACTAAATAGCTTAGACCTTGTTTTCAAATTGTTAAAATTGCTATTGAACTCCTCTCTAAAGAAGAATTGGCACCATCTAATTAGGATTTTAGGTTACATTTAGAAAAGAGAAAAAAAAAGGCTCGAGAACATTTTAGGACGTTATATTCATTTATAAGTGAATGAGTAAGTATGTATTAATCTTGCACTATACAGAAATACGAGGACTATTAGTGGTCGCAGTAGCCTTGGGGTCAAGGTATCGGATCGTGGCAGGCTTGTCACGAGTTCGAGCCCAGTACCACTAAAGATCCGCCGTGTAGGGGCGCGATGCACGTTAAATCTGTCGAGAGCTCAAACGTCCTCCCGTTGGTGTGGTGTGGTAGTTAAAAGAGGGGGTGCCAGCTCATGTGTCGTCCTCATCACTTGACTATGGTTCAAAATTACGAAGTCCGTCGCCAAAAGCCCTCGTGTAGCTGAACAGTGCGACGCTAATATTCACTCACTCAGTCAATCACGAGAGCTATTACCGATGAATTTCGTAATTTTGAACCTCGGTCAAATAATTTATAAGAAATATGCTACTTAAAATTATATTCAGTGTTGTATATTGTTAGTGGTAAGTACGTGTTTAACCCGGGAGTGGTCACGCAGAGTACTGAGTCATCTTAGTTTGACGAAATCTTTAATTCTGGGAAGATTGTTTGGTTGTTAGCAAAGCACTTGTCAGTATCCTCTTATATGGCAGTCTTCAGGGAAACTAAAATGTATTTTTCACATGTATTATTCTTTTATGTGGAAGTGGCAAACGTTTTTTTACAATCTTAGGGCATTTGTATCGACTGAGTTCCTCGTGCGACCACTTTTACTTCAAAATATTTTATACGAACAGTTTACATTCCCTCCCCACCCTGTGAACGACGTTTGTTCGATTCTTATGCTACACGACTCACTATGGTTTATAAATGTCTACACGACTCATTAGGGTTCATAAATGTAAATGGACAGAATATAAAAATAAAATGGATATCTGTGATCTCTCTCTGTTTCGATGAAGTTGAAACTTCGGAAAAATACATTGATCAAGCAAGGGGCGAGTGATCAAGCGATGAGCTTGAGACGTTAAAGTCGAAATAAAGAATTTGTTGCAAATGCTACCTAAATAATGCCATCAAGAAAAATATGAAGCCACAAGTGGACCACAAGATACACGGTGTAATATAAAAAAAAACACAATTAAGAAAAAGTTCAACATTCTATTTGTCAATCGTCAAAGGACAGTAAAACTAAAATATATAACTTGAACAAACTATGACAGTTTTGTCTGCAAATATCATTCCTGTATTCTTAGCAAAATCTGTCTGTGATGTGTGTCCGGTACTAAAGTCACGCCAATTGAAACATTTTAATTATGTTTGATTGGATATTTTCTCAAATTATCAAAAACACTTTTGAAAAGTCCTTAAAAGTCGATAATCATACTTTCTCTTATTTGATATTTCACTGGGAATTCAATGTATTTTTTGATAATTATAAAAAAAAAAAAAAAACGATTGGCGTAACTCAGTCATCCCGTGTGACTCCTAACGTTAGTATGGATTTAGTTAGTATGGACTGGGAGTCAGACTGCTCCCAGGTTTAATGGACAAGGGGCCATAAAACATCATATAGTCACACACAAAAAAGAGCATGGTTTTATAAGTGAAATTTAAATAATTATGTTCATGATATACATTTTCAAAAGAAAAAAGAGAGGGAAAAACTTTTCACTCAGGAATTACAGTATTTAAGTTTTAATTCAAATTATATAGACTTAAAAGAAAGTCAAAGTAAAACGTAATATGTGGTTTAAAAAGTGTGAAAGATATTCGAGATAAGTATTTTTGCTTCTATTTTCACCAATATTATGAAAAGTGAAACAAATGTAATTAGGTAGGAGGTATGGAAACTAGTAAAAAATTACAGCAAAAAATAAAACAATGTACATTACTTAATTTTATCATTCCAGATAATTTTCGATATATATTAAATATGATAACTGGCAAATTAATACAAAGCTAGTAACCTATTTTTTGAATGTATAATAATATTTTCTAAGATCAGCATTTATTGCATATCATTAGAACCCCACAATAACCAAACACGCATAAGATGAAAAGAATATATAAAAGTTCCACTCCTATCTCGTACCATCACAATATCTGCGGCAACATTCTACATCGTAAATTGGCCCATTATTAAAGTAAAGAGAGAATATTCTATCGACCTTATACGCTTCCGGAATAGCGAAGTCGCAATGTTGTGGTTATGTAATATTCTCAGTTCATCGATAAGGATTAATTTTCGTATTTGGCGTAACTTAGCCGTAATATGTAATGATTGCCAACAAAGATCTTCCACACATATCGTTTAAAAGTTTGAATGATTCTGATTAGCGATAAATGACTTTCTGCGAGCTATCCAGAAGTAGCATTTAATTTATAGAATTATTGAAAGAATGTCGAAAGTTAAAATAATGTGTCGAATAAATGGTACAAAAAAACACATTAGAAGTGTAAAAATAGTAGGGCTTTTTTCTCTTTTTTGTATCATTCCTTCTTAATTTCCAGGTGTACATTGAAACAAAGATATTCATAAAGTCCTAATTGGATATGTATAAACCTCATGTATAAAAAGTATTGAATGAGTTTTTATATTTAAATTATTTTTATTTATTTATAACCAGTAACAATTGAGATGAATAAAAGTAGATTTAAATTGTTCACACACAGAATTTTGTGGCAGTTATGTGTAAACTATTTTTTGTCTCGAAAACTTTAAACTATATGACTTATTTCTTGTCATTTTAAAACATAAACATGTTTTAATACTTCGGCTTATTGTTATTTTTCTATATTCACTTAATTCATTGACAGAATTAATAGAATTAGAGTCTTGCTTTCAAAATTTTCTGAAAAGAAAAAGTTACAAAAATGATCTGCATTTTGCCCTGAGCTTGCATGAAGAAAGAGCAATTTTTCTTTCGAAAGAAAAAAAAGAACATGTCGAAATTTCAGAAAGAGGCGGTGCTGTAGGTTACACAAAAAAAGTCTTGCAAGTTATTCATCTTTAATGGTCTTTATTCAAACACATCCACCCTGGTAAAGTTATGCCACATCGGAAGGAAAATATTATTGGCTTTAACCATACTATATATACCTAAGACATAAAAGAAAAAGCGTTTTAGTTTGAAAACCTTCCCATATTTAGTGAGAAATATCCAATATTCTGTCTACATCTTTTCTCTCTCGTAGTGAAACAAAATGTTATAGAATAGTTTGGAAATTATAAAATATGATGCTGTGAATGGAGTGTGTGAAGCGTGTCTTCAATTCCTCTAAGCTCGATATTAGATTATGGTAAACAAAAGTCAAGGCTAGAAGTCACAAGGGCTAAAGGTCAAGTGAAAAGTGACTGTTAATGTTTTTGTGATTTTTAAATGGATTTTCATTCATTTTGTTCAATATTGCAATGTGTGAATCAAGGTCTGAGAAAAAATATATAGTTGCCCATTCAAGTATACTATAGAAATGACAGGATGATCTGGTTGTGCAAAAAAAGTCTCCGAGTTTCCTACTATTCATCAAATGTGGTTATACTACGAGGATAAATAGACTATCCCCGAAAATGACGGCCCGAATGATAAGAAAGTGGCTAATAAAGCATTTGGACTTAAGAATATGCTTTTGCATATAGCCATTACAATTGACAAAATTAAAAGCCAATATAACATTTGTTTTTTTAGCCCTTGTGAAAATATAGTTTCCTCTTTGTTATTTTTATATAAACCGATAAAAAGTGTTTATGCAAAATAAATTGTATGAAATTTGGAAATTCTTTCTATATCAAACGATGTTCTTAAATACTGCAGAAAGAGAAAGAAGTAGTGAATAACACCTAAGGAAAATGTAAATTTTACATTAAATAATTCATAACACGGTTGACGAAAACAAGAATTTAAAAAATTTCAAATAGAAAAATTACTATTTCAGAACGAAAAATTGAAATTCGAAAATAAAAATTGCAAAATAAAGAGCAGGATGGAATTGAATAAGAATATGAAAAGAATAGGCATATATATGATTAAATAAACTTTTTTCCCTAGATAACATTTCTCTAAAAGCGTGAAACCAGACATTGTACTAATTTTTACATTTAATATAATACAACCAAATTAAAACTATTTCCAAGTTATTCATATATTCGAAGATGTTTTAAGCAGATAATTGAAAACGTAACTTTTTAATTTAAACTCACAGAAAATTAAATAGTATATTTTTATTTAAAAACAAAATCAGACCTTATATTTTTAATTGACATTTAACAAAATATGTTTTAATTTTCATTTAAAATATAGTTAAAGGTGTGAAATTTTCTTAATCATTTAAAAGTTGTTTTACGATATTTGAATGAATTTATGGATTTTGCGAGAATTAATCTTACAAACTAACTATCGATTAATATAAATATATATATAAACATAAAACATTTTTATTTTATATTTAAATTTAATTATTTTTTAAAGTCTTATGTTGCTTGGAGAAAATTTAAATTTTTAATGCAAATAAACTACAGAATTTTATACCTTAGCAGGGTAAAGAGATAGTTTAATATAAGACCCTTTTAAAGTGTTTGCCTCATCTTCAACAGAAAGGTATTTCCATGTTTCATCTTCAATATTTGCCATCATTTTTCACCATAAGCTAGAGCGGCCTCCAACCCTGTCTGGGATGATCGCACATCTATCCTAACATTCGGGGTCTTCGTGGCAAATATCTCGATTGCAGAAAAATGCGTCTGATTGATGAAAGTCAGGTCGTCTGCGATGTATTAGATGGAGGTATAAGTAAGTTGCCCTTATAGAAATTTCCAGGAAGCCACTGAAAAGAAAATATTAGGAAGTTTGGAAGTATTTGTGGTACAGATGTACGTAATCTATGTGTGTGAGCTCTGTATCTTTTTTTAGTTCCAAGAATATATCAGCGGAAAAAACAATTTTTTCTTGAACTGTATTCGTACTGTCTGTGTATTATATTTACTTTCATCTGGGTGTTATATGATTATTTATATATTTCCTTTCTGAACATCTAAAACTGTTCTTGTACAAGGAATTATAAAGAAAAACAAATAATATATATAAAAAATCAAACAACATACATAGGTCAACAAAGAATTTTTTTTTATTTTTCTTACTTTTTATTAAATAGTTATAATTAATATAAAATATCTAAATACGTATGACAGAATCACAATATTAAGCAAAAGATAGAAAGCAATTCTCTTTGTAAAATTTTCCATTCTCCTTTCTATATAGGCTGCTGGGCTATTTTTTGTTTGTTTGTTATTGTTTATTCCTTAATTAAATATAGTTATTCTAATAAAATAGTATAGTGAAAAAATCACATTCTCAGAAATTAGGCCATCTCAAGTGGGGCTCGAATCTACGACGTTCAGAGTAGAAGTCCAACGTTCTATCCATTGCGATACAGGAAGATAACAAACGATTTTCCTTTCTATATATGTTGTTAAACTATTATTTTTGTTTGTTTCTATTTATTAAGTTTTTAAATTAATTAATGAATTAATATTTGAAAAAAGCTGTATTAACATTAAGTGTAATCCACTACAAATTTTAAAAAATGTACTTGAACTTGAATGAATGAATAGAAAGTATTTTATTAACGATTGAAATTAATTAGAACAAGATATATATGTATAGGGAGAGAGTGAACTAATAGAGTAGAAATAGAATAAAAGTAAAAAAATGCCTTCAGTAAAAAAAGAAAAACGTATTTTTTTTCCTGAAATGATCTATCTAAAGGGTGTTTTTTTAGAGGTATAGAACTTTAAATTGCAATAAAACAACGATGTATTATTCGATTGACATGAATTCTTTTTATTCGAAAGATAATCTTGTGGCATTACATTTTAAATATGATTTCTGGTATATGACAGCTACGACTGGCTCGGATATAATCCAATCTGGACGTCAATTTCCGATGACTTTTTCCAACATTTGTGGCCGTATATCGGCAATAACACGGCGAATGCTGTCTTCCAAATGGTCAAGCGTTTGCGGCTTATCCGCATAGACCAATGACTTTACATAGCCCCACAGAAAATAGTCTAGCGGTGTTAAATCACAAGATCTTGGAGGCCAGTTCACAGGTTCAAAACATGAAATTAGGCGGTCACCAAACGTGTCTTTCAATAAATCGATTGTGGCACGAGCTGTGTGACATGTTGCGCCGTCTTGTTGGAACCACAGCTCCTGGACATCATGATTGTTCAATTCAGGAATGAAAAAGTTTGTAATCATGGCTCTATACCGATCACCCTTGACTGTAACTTTGTGGCCTTCATCGTTTTTAAAAAGGAAACCACCAGCCCATAAAGCGCACCAAACAGTTAGTTTTTCTGGATGTAACGGTGTTTCGACATACACTTGTGGATTAGCTTCACTCCAAATGCGGAAGTTTTGTTTGTTGACGTAGCCATTCAACCAGAAGTGCGCTTCATCGCTAAACAAAATTCGCTTATGAAAATCGGGAACAACGGCAATCTCGTTTTGGGCCCATTCGACGAACCTACGTCGTGCTTGATGATAGTTTTGATGAATTGCCAAACCAAAAACTGAGAATAAATCACTTGACAGTTGTTAAATCGGTCGCCATCTTGGAAAGTAATGCCAACTTAAACTTCTATACCTGGAAAAAAAACACTCTTTTCAAATCTGTATCCTAATTTCCTTTATGGCAACCGACTACCCTAAAATCGAGGATTTGGTCAAGAATTGACAAAAAAATTTATGATTCTATTTTGTAGACCAACTTATTAGCTTTATAAAATTACCAAGGTTTTAATTTTTCGTTCACTAGAACAAAAGTTACAACTGTTTTAGTAAAAGCAGATGACACTTCCGGTTGGTAACTGCCGACCGGAAGCGGCATTCTGAAACAAAAACTGAAAGTTTTTTTTCTGTTTCGTTCCACTTTTTGAAAAATATATTTTGAACTAAAGTATATTTTAATATTTTGTTTAAACGCTTTTAAAAAGCTTCACTTATTTTTCTTCATAAAATAAGTTTTCACATCTGGCAATTTCAGGATATGTGTTTATTTACTTCTACTGTTCAATACTACTGCTAACTTTTTTTCATTCTAGTTTTTACTGAAATAAGTTCATTTTGATTTTCGTATTTTATAAAATTACTTATTAAGTATTCTTTTTTTGAAGCTTCTGGCATGGGACATTAACGAAAGAGACGTCAGAAGAAGCGAAAGTTTCAGGGGAATTTCCGCACTGCTAAAAACAAAGTTAGTGAAGGAAGTATTAGTTCTGAAAAATTGGGTAGAGGATTAAGTGACACTTTTTTTTTATTTAATGTTGATTCTGAAACTCTTTCTGGTAATAGGATTTTCGACATCGAAATACTGATGTCAATATTCTCTATTCTTTCTTATCCTGTTTGTTATAATTAAGAACTGTACTTGATTGAGGACTCAAGACTTGGTTTGCAGTCAAATTTATGCCTCAAGTGTAAGAACTGTTCATTCACAAAAGGATTCACTTCCACATCAAAGGTGTGTGTGTGTGTGTGTGTGAATAATTTAAATATTATAAACCTTCTTTTTGTCTTTGGGATGAGAACTATTGGCAAAGGAATTTCAGCTGGAAAGAAACTGTTCAGTATGCTGAATATTCCTTATCCGTCAAAATGTACATACAGACAACATGAAATTAATTTGCGGCATGCTGCGTCACAAGCTGCAAACAATTCTATGTTGGAGTCAGCAAAATCCATTGCGGAATGTTCAAATGAGTGTGGCGTTAGTGTAGATGGTACATGGCAAAAACGTGGCTACTCTTCATTGAATGGATGTGTTTCGACAATTTCTGTGGACTCTGGAAAAATATTAGACATTGAAGAGCTCAGTCAAAATTGTCGAGTGTGTACGAAAACCGAAAAAACATCGGGATTCTCCAAAAAAATGCGTAGTGTCACATTTTTGTAAAATTCACAAAGGATCAGCGTCTAATATGGAAACTTGCGGTGCTTATAGAATTTTTGAAAGGTCTGAAGCAAACCGCAGTCTTCGATATACGTCTTACTACGAGGAGGGGGATTCAAAGGCGTTCAATAATGTGAAAGACATTTATGGTTATGATAGCGTAGTTAAATATGAGTACATAGGACATGTGCAGAAGAGAGTTGGCTCTCGTTTACGAAAGCTGAAAAAATCTACAAAAGGCTTAGGCGGAAAAGGTAAATAGACCGTCAAATTCATCGACACACTTCAAAATTATTTTGGAATTGCAATTCGGAGTAATGTCGGCAATTTGTCTAACATGCAGACTGCAGTCATTGCTGCATTTTTTCATTGTCGCTCCACCGACAAAAAACCAATGCATGGACAATGTCCTTCTGGATCCGATACATGGTGTAAATACCAAAAGGCCAAGCAAGAAGAAAAACTGTATAAACATAGAACAGCTGGCTTTCCAAAAGCTGTATTGAACACAGGGAAAACCACCTATATGGATTTATGTGACCAATGACTTCTTGAAAAATGTTTACACGGAAAGACCCAAAATGCCAATGAAAGTTTTAATGGTGTTTTGTGGAGCCTAATTCCAAAAGAAACTTTTGTTGAACTTCTGACACATTAAAATTTGGTGCATTCTTGGCTGTATTACAGTTCAATGATGGATCTAAAGAGATTCTTTCCGTGTTGGAATATTTAAACATCCCAATGGGTTATTTCATTCTGAAGGGATTTTCAAAGGTTGATGACGAAAGAATTGTCGACTCGGAGAGACATTCATTGCCAACTACAAAAAACAAGAGAATAAACTCAGAGGACTTAAAAAAAGGAACTGTGCATTATCTGAGAAAAAAAAAGGTGTCATGTATAAATCTGGAGAATTTTAAACTTATCTGTAAGTATTAATATTAAGAAAAAATATTTCAAACTTTAAAATGTGTTTTACTCAAAATGTGTTTTTTTCAGAAAATGTTCAAACGGGGACAAGGATTGCTGAAAAAGTTTTGAAAATAATTTACTGAAATTTCTTGTGTATGTTCTGTATAATAGTAGAATTGTTTTGATCTTCAGATTTTTAAATCACTGCATTATTACAAAATTTACAGTCCCTTATGTGAATATAACCACTGTTTTTTTAAGCAACTTCGTATAACTAGGATAAAGTGCTCTATTTTTTGTAAAAATTAAAATATCTCTTATCCTGAAGGTCATTTCAAACATTAATAACAAAGTAGTACATCAAAATTGAAAAATTGAGGATTTGTTCATAAAATTTTTTTACAGAGCGGGCCCTGTTTATGTAATTTTTTGTAAATTTTCGCCAGTTCTTCCCAATTTTCATAATAAAAAAATTTTCTTTTTTTAATTTTAGGATTTTTTCTTAAAATATACCAAATAAATCTAAAAATCACAAAAAAAAATCCCCATATCTCCATTTTTTCAAAAAAAAGTTGTCGCAAGTAGTCGGATACCTTAAATACACTTTTACCTTTACTGCTACTTTATTATTCATATTATCATTATTTTACTAACTCAATTTGAGTGAAACTTACTCTGTTTTTAATATTTTCTCTCTCTATATATACATATATTATTGGTACTAACTTCTATAATTATTATTATTTTACTTTACTATTTCTTAATACTATTACTTCTTCTATAGCGACTACTATTATCTTGATACTCTTGCTATTAATACTTTATATATACACTCAGGAACATTAAAAATAGAGCCTCGAGAAGAAACCATCGGATTGAAGTTAAATTTAATACACATAATGACACAGATGAGAGATTCACTTGATCTCAAAAACAAGACAATTAAACGAAAACAGGGTGTGCAACGACACCAATACTGGGAAACTTCAGTAGCGCGTTGGACCACCTCCAGCTGCAATACATGCCGCCACACGGTCCGACATTGAGTTGATTAGACACCTTATGTTGTCCTGAGGCAGATGGGCCCACACAAATCTTGAACATTCAACTCTAAATCATGTACAGAGTGACACGATGGCATCTGCCGTTTTAGCTGATCCAACACGTGCTCCACAGGGGACAAATCGGTGGAGTGGGCTGGTAATGGAAGAGTCTGAAAATGACGTAGGAAGTCTTGAGCAACTCTTGCTGTATGCGGACGAGCATTATCTTTCTGGAAAATTGCCCATGGGGGACCATTTAGGAAAGGTCCTACATGGGGTCGAAGAATATCATCAACGTAGCGTTGGCCCATTAAGGTTCCACGCATCACAATTAATGTGGACCGGCTATCAGAGGCTATGCCCCCCAGACCATTACACCAGCTGTGCGGGAGGTGTGACGTAGAACAGTGTGGGGGGAATTGTACCGCTCACCAGGGCACCTCCACACCCTACACGGTTGTCATCTGTACCCAAAACAAACCTGGATTCACAAACAAACACAACCTTTTGCCAATCTGTCACATTCCACATTGATCTGGCTGGGCACCACTGTAGACGCAGTTGCCGATGTTCCGGTGTTAAAGGGAGTGCACGGAAAGGGCGCTTGGATTTACGATTTGCTCCTGCAATGTGTCTGGAAATTGTTTGTGGAACAATTGCTACGCCTACGTCTGCTCGTATCGTTGAACAAGTCACTGTGGGGTGCACAAGTGCGTGCCGCATGATCCTTCGATCCTTTCTCCTCGTGGTCTTCCTGGTCGCTCAAGACCCGGTTTTCCACGAATGGGTCCCTTCTCGTGTCCACTGTTCCCAACAATTTCTAACGGCACACTCCAAACGATCCACCTGGTCAGCAACACGGCGCGTCGACCAGCCTGCAGTTTTCATCCCGATGATCAGGCCTCTCTCAAAATCGCTTAACTGTGGGAAATGTCTTCTAGCACGTTTACCTGGCATGTTTAGCTTACCAAAATCTTCCTACAATTGGCGGGTAATCGTCACGTTTAAAAATCTTTCAATTTGCGCTGGCTTATTTAGCACCCTCTTCCTGATTGTAGCGCCACCTCGGCGTGTATGAGCATGCGTATTGGCGCAAAACTTGGATCATTTGCATATCACATTACACTGTACCTATTTGCAAAATTTCGCGATTGTACTTAGCTTCTATCTTGGGTCGCTATTTTCAATGTTCATGAGTGTATATATTTTATAAATATAAAACTTATATTTATAAACTTATTATAAATATAAACTGTATTTCTTTACTACACTATTTTACACTATTTTTTGGCTTCTACTTACTAGAACTATTGAATTTTTTTTGTTTATTGCTGTTATTTAATATATAACTAGTACTAATTTGTTACTATTATTGCTTTTTCCATATCACAACTTACTAATAATATTTTATTATTACTAGTTTTGCAATAGTTTCTTTGAATTTGATAACTATTATATAGGAATTAAATCCATTAGCTAAAGCTCAATTTGTTACCCATTTGAATGCAAAATAAGCAGCAACATTTACTACTGCTATTACGAATTCATTTCTTTCTTACAATTTCTACACATTCTTTCAAAATTAGTATGACAAATTTTAAAATATATAACTATTTATGGCAAATGTTAATTGTCTTACTGCCGGTTATATTTTAAAAAGGAAACGTTTACATTACCAATCTAACTACTTTTATTAGTGAGAGTAAATTATGGCTCCGGAATTAAAGCTCTTTCGGCATGTCTCCTAAAATTTAACGTTAAGTGCATTATGCTACTGGAAACCACGTTAAAAATTTCATGTAAATAGCTTAATTCAATAAAAATTTATGATGCTCAGGAATTAGTCACACAATTTTAGAATCAACTGGTACTATTACCATGGCCTTTTAATAATACTTATTACTAATACATATTTTTATTAATATAATCCTACTGCTGCTAACTACTGCTTCAATTCTGTTGTTGTCAACCATGCCGCCTGATCGACAGTAACATCCAACCAAGTCCATGAAATTTATCGTGGCCAGAGGCTAGTTTTTCCCCGTATTTAGGCGTAGCTTTTAGCACCGTACAGGTGACAGTACAATTTTGCTCCGTTGCACCTCAATTATGGGAGAGAATGCCTTGGGAGGGGCCAGAGTCCACCCACTTCTCACCTTTTACCAACCTCACGAGAGGACATACTGCTTGCCAGCTTTTAAAGTACCCACATGCTGCAAATGCACTATACAGTTACAAACATCCATGTCTTCTCCGGGATTCGAACCCATACCCTATGGCACCGCAGTCAGCGTCACTAACCATTACATAGGATGGGTGGATACTGTTTTTCAATTCTACTTATAAATACTAATACTTAGTAGTAGTTACTACACACACACAATCGCTTCTTACTATTATTATTATTTACTTCAACTGAATAAAAAAATCATTCTGATTATCTATTACTTACTCATTGAAGTTCCTTGGATCTTTCAAATATCTAATGAAATAAAAAATTGTAACAAATGGTAATATTTATTAGTTATTTATTGTAATGACCACCAGATGGCGCCACCAGAGAAAGTACTAGTTTAGTTTCCCCCAGTTGGGAAACCGGGAGTTGAATGATTAAAACGGTGGAACTGCTAGTGTACGCATCGCGCGGGAAATCCGTCCCCACTTGTTCCTGCAGTTTATATATTTATCCTAGATCTGCATAAATGTACCTGTGTAGAGTAAATAGACTGTATTTAGCCCTGAGGTGAATAAATTTCATCAAATGATTTAACCATTCATCCCAGCGTGCTAAAACTGGCGCCCAGACCCATGGTCTAAGCCTGACGACCCCGTAGAAGCAGAAACCGCTGCTGTGACGAAACGCTGCAGGAAAATGAAAATTCAACCGGCTCTATAACCCATCCCCTCCCGGAAGAAATTATTGGTATTGCGCGTCAATCCTTCTAAAGCAAGGGATGAACCCCGAATAGTTTTTCATCTTACCATCCATCTACGCTCCTACTAAAAATTCCTGGAAATCGAAAGAGACAAAGTGAATCATCCTGACTTCAATTGTCTGAAGAGAAAAAGAAGAAAATCTATTTCCTGTTAACAGTTTTTACAAGATTTTGTGCATTTCTTAAAATTTGCGGTAGCAATCCTGCTACAGTGTGTCAGGGCTAGTGATAATACCTTCGAAATTTGCGGAAGCAATCCTGTTACAGTGGGTTAGTGCTAGTGATCCTACTTCAAAATTCGCGGTAGCAATTCTGCTACAGCGTGGTGATTGTTTTTTTTTCAAGACAAAAACATGTGATAGAAACTCAGCTACAGTGTTACTGAGACCTGATAACACCTGATATATACTAAATTCATCATTACACATGAATACTGATTTCGATATTCATTTTGTTTGACATTTTATAGAATTTCATATTGAATTTATGTATGCAGAATCTTATTGTATTATTTTATTTCATTGATTTTTTTGGTATTCGTATGCAATGATAATTCTTAATTTTGCTTCATATTAATTTATTTCTTGTGAGGTAACGTTTCCTGTTTAATATTTTGTGAATTGCACATTAATAATTACTATTTTGCTTTATATTTTACTTTTTTCCTAATGAATTTAGGTAGCATTACATGCCTGATTATTTTAGTTTTGTTTAGTATTTTCATTGCATTGAATTTTTGTATCATTACAACTGATGATTCCTAAATTTTCTTTATATTATTTTATTATTTGAATTAATGTTCCTTGTTGTGGTATTTTGAATATGTTATTAATTTATTTACCCATTTTAATTGTTTTTTGAAGTGCATAATAATTTAAAAAGGTTTTAAAGCTAGCCATATTTTAAAGTGTATTCCCATATCTGTAAGAACTTTTGTGGACAATCAGAACCTGACCTTAGTTACTTATTTTATTTATTTGCAACTCTTAAATTTCTCAGTCACGTCATTTCTGGGAAAAGGGAAAAAAAGCTGATCTCATTAAGCTTGCTATTGAGTTAGGTGAATGTGAGTCTGATTGAGAAGAGCTAAAAATAATCGAATTAAGACAGTGTTTCTCAAACTGTGGGGCGCGATAAACGTAAAGGGGGCGCGAGCATATCGAAAATAAAAGATTTTAAAAATTTTATTTACTGGAATGAAGTAAAACAAAATACTTTCTAACGAAATAAAAAAAATACACATTTACACCGAAATAATTTATATATCTGCGATATTACGTCATAAAAAATTAAAGCTTCTACTTCTATTACGGTTTCTTTACAAACCAAAATGAGAAAAAACAAAACCCAGACCCATAATCGAAAAAATGTTTAGGAAGATAAAAAAATTCATTACTGTTATATTATTGTCATCAGCTGTAGGCAGCAGAATGTAGTTGCTGTGGTTTGACCTTCGAACTTACTTCTACGGTTAGTTACGTCCCTGCTCTTATGTATTTGTTTTTTCATTTAGGGAATTTGCAAATAAACTATTTCTGCTGCGATTTTTTTTCTTGTAAAATATTTTTATGATTTATGGAAAAGCACAGAGAGAGGAGCTCTTTGAAGGATTACTTGGTCAAGATTTATTTGTCTGAGTTATTCCCAAGCATATAAAAAAGCATAATGAAAAACGTTTTACATAATTTTTTTGAACATCCATATTGTAATGAATACCCTTTTATTCCGGAGCTGTCACGCCGAGCACAGAGTGCACGAAATCGGTAATTCTGGCAAAACTGTTTAATTGTTACCAAAGGCTCTGACACTATCCTCCTGTTTGACAGTCTTAACGTGTGAACTAAAATATATTTGGCACATATCTCCCTCTTTTTTGGGAGTGACAAACGTTTTTTTACAATCTTGAGGTACTTGTTTTGCTGAGTTCCCGGTTTGATAACTTTTTTTCCGAAATATTTTCTGTGTTCTTGAAAGTAGGGGTGAGTATATTTTCTCTTAATTAAATTATTCACTAGAATTACGATTTTTATTGTGTACTAGAAAAATAATTATTATAAAAAAGATTGGGGTGGCTCAATAACCCCACTCGACTATTAGTATAGAGTGCGTGCCTGCTCCAGGTTTAAAACATGTTGAAGTCTTTTCACTTTAAGTATTAAAAATAATACAATTATTTCTCATCGGAATTTTATATTATTGTTCATTATTCAACATCAATTCTAAATGCTAATTCTGTGAGGCTTAAAATTACAGTTCGCTTAAAACTAATTATAATTTGAGCAATCATTAAAAAAAATCATTTTACATTTTTGTAAACATTGTCGCACACTTGGCTTTACTCTCCTTAAAATTCAGCGATTATATCAATAAAGTTTTATTTTCTTATAAATGAACTCGTGCAAATAGCGGGTACTTCAGCCAGTATACTTTTAATGTACCAGTGCTGCACAGGGTATTTTATAACTAATTAATTAATGCTAAATTAAGAACAAGTTTAATAAGTATTAGCGACTTCCATGGGCTTGTCTTACAGAGAAAATTTTTCAAGGGAATGCTTATATATATGATTAGAAATTGACCCACTGAGTTCTTTCTAAAAAAAAAAAGCTGATATCTATATTTTGTCTTCTAAACAGCCACCGCATTTTGCAATATGTTCCAATTTAAAAATTATAGAAAGGAAAAATAACATAATAATTATCCTATTACTTAATATTTTTTTTGCTTAAAAGCAACATATACAAAATTTAATACTTATGTCATGAATTTGTACGGTATATAATTAAGATTATTGCTTTAGCGTAAAAAAAGTGCATTATTATTGCATTCAGTACATTATTAATGTATAAGGGGGGCGCGATAAAAATTGTGATTGAAAAGGGGGGCGCCATTATTGAAAGTTTGAGAAGCACTGAATTAAGGACAAAAATTTTAACAAATGATGCTTATAAGGAAGACCCTGAATTTGTGAAATGTATCTTTGAGGGAATCGTATCAAATAGGATAGACGAGGAAAACAAACAAAAAGAGCAAACACTGCGTGAATTTTAGCTGCAGAAAATACGACTGCAAAATGAGACTCAAAGAGTCGTAGGTCCACAAATCCTACCCCAAACAAAAATTGAATTAAAAAAGTTGCTACCAACATTCAATCCTGAAGTTGATAACATGGACCTGTTCCTCGCCTTATTCGAAAGGCAAATCGAAGTTTTGGATCTTGGTGAAGATCTGTTGGTACCCTATCTCATTGGTGCCCTACCTAATGATGTAACCTCTCTCATTGCCCGTGAGCCTGAGGAGAAATGCAGGGATTACTCCCACATTCGAGGAATGCTTCTGCAACGGTTCAAGTTAACCGCAGAAAAACTCCGGGAGCTGTTTTCACGCCACAGAAAATGCCCAAATGGGACGTGGAAGGATTATTATTTTTAAATACGAGCACATTTTGAAGGTTGGCTCAATAAGCTTAAAATTGATTCATTTGACGGATTGAAGAATTTGATGATTGCCAATCAAATGAAAAAGATATGCTCTCCAGAGTGTAAGGAACATTACCTGGATATCTGGGAAGAACTTATCTCCCCAGAAATGTTAGCAGATAAGCAAGAAGCTTTTGACAACATTCAGCGTTCCCTACCCAGTGGACGTAGGAGACACGTGAAGGCAAGTGAAACCGGGAATGATGGAAGTCAGGTATCATTCAGGAAACCTGAACGCCTTCCCAAAAGAGAATATTCCCATCAGGTACCAAATGAGAGATCCCCTCTCAGATGCTATGGCTGTGGGAAAAAAGGAGTGATAAAGTCTTGGTGCCCTACCTACAACCCCAACTCCTCACTAAGAACAGACGTAGCAACCAATCACATCAATGCTTACACAGCTCAGACCAGAAGCCTTCGATTGACCCTAATCGACATAACTTTCTGTGGAATAAAGGACGTATATTTGCAGACACAGGATCTTCACATTCAATTGCTGGGAAAAGGATGTACCAGATATTTAAGGATAAGGGAATCCTCTTCCAGGAAACCACATTAGCTATGAGCTTGGCAGATGGTCAACAGACCACAGGTGAGTCCCTCACAACCCAGGTGATGGTAGAGATTGAGGGGAGATCAGTCTTGACCAAATGTATAATTCTCCCAAAATCTCAAAGGGAAATAGAACTCTTCTGGGAACAGATTTCCGTAGTTCTGCTGGTTTGATTCTGGATGTAAAGAATGCTTGTTGGTACTTTTGGGACAATCCTACCCACAAGTACCCATTTGGTGAAGAATTGGACACCCCGTCCATAGCTGAGAAAATGTCCAGTAACACCTGCCAATTAATAGAGGGGGAAGGTGAAAGTTTAACCTCTGTCCAGAAGGAGAAACTTAACCTACCGTTGGAATCCTTCCAAAATATCTTCGAACCAGAGGGAGAAACAACAACTATCTTAGAGCACCACACCACTGCTTTAACTCCTTCTAATAGTGACAGAGTAACATCTCTTATTCCTCTTCGTAAACGTGGCCGTCCACCAAAGGTCCGACAGACACCTGGTTCCTCGTCGGGAAGCCGTTGGAACCAGAGGGGGAGGATCTAACAAACGGTAATATTTATTACTTATTTATTGTAATGACCGCCAGATGGCGCTACCAGAGAGATTACTAGTTTAGCTTCCCCCTGGTGGGAAACCGGGAGTTGAATGATTAAGACGGTGGAACTGCTAGTGTACGCATTGCGCGGGAAATCCTTCCCCACTTGTTCTTGCATTTTATATATTTATCCTAGATCTGCATAAATGTACCTGTGTAGAGTAAATAGACTGTATTTAGCCCTGAGGTGAATAAACTTCCTCAAATGATTTAACCATTCATCCCAGTGTGTTAAAAATTTTTAAAAAAAGCAACTGAAGGCAGAAGTTTTTTAATTGAATATCTAATATATATCTAAAATACAATGTTATGTAACATTAAAAACCTTGTATTTCTAAAAAGAAATTCAAAGTAATCAAAATGTTCATCTACAACTTAAATAGTAAGCAAAATGATTTCAAGTTTTGTTTGATTAATAGTTAAAGAAAAAACTAAACTTAATAAATAATTAATAAAAACAAATAGTTAATAATAGATTAATTCGCATTGCAAAGCAATATGACTGCTTTTAGACAATGAGTCGTGATTTTAAAACTTTGTCAATTGACGAGGATGAAACCTGAGTTGAAAATCCTTTTCCTAGCTACCACATCACATCAACGAGGCATTGAATCTCAACAGATTCAACGTACATCGTCTACCTCTACAAGAACCGGTCTTTAGTTCCACCAGGACTCAAACCCGTGATACTCCAGCAACGAGTTCGTGACACTAACTGCTAGTCTACAAATCAACAATATTAAGCTTAAATACATTGTCATTTTTTATGACCTAATCTACGCTTAGAATTGTGTCATATTTTACTAGTATATGCGAAAAGTCAAGAAATAAAAACATAAGAAAAAATTGTAAATACAGTCAGACCTCTATATAACGAAGTCACTAAATCCCGGAAAAATTTCGTTATTCTGAGATTCATCTTTTAATATACTTTATAAATAATCACTTAAAACAAATTTTAAATTCATAAACACTATATATTGAAAAAGTATTTATTCAAACCCTTTTTAAAATTAATGTATGTTCATTTTATCTATCTTACCCATGAAAAAAGTAAAAAAGAAAGACAAACTGCAAGGAAAACAAGAAAAAAATATGTCGAAGAATTCACTGTATTTTCTATACCAAGAAAGTAATTTTATGCTAAGATTAATTAATTTTAAGGACATTTTATAATTTAAAGCCCGAGAGTAATATTAAACTTACATTAGTTCATAATTAGATCAGAGGGACACCGGAAAATTCCACTGAGGGTGAAAGAGTCTATCGAAGATGTTTCTAGCGAACTGGGCAATGGAGATAAAATGTTGCACTTCTTGAATGAAACTTTCAGAACTCTATTGCTCTCAGCGAGTTAGGATCTAATAAAACCAGTTAAGATTTAAGACCACCATAAAATGTGTTTAAAAGAGAATAACTTGAATTTTTTTCAGAAATACTTTTAAAAAAGGGAGAGAAAAAATCGAATCACAAAAGAAAAAGTTCGTTTTAGAGTAATACGCTTCGCTATAGGGAGGTTATTTTATGAAACAATCGTGAAATGTTTAAAGTTCCAGGAAAAATATGGCTATATAGAAAAATTCGTAATATAGAGGTTCATAGTATAAAGGTTTAACTGTATATCTTTTTTGTTTTCTTTCGGTATGTTTTCCTTACTTTTAGTGAATAAGAATTGTCACTTTTAGTGGTAGAGAAAAAGCCTTAAGGAAAGGAGGAGAAACTTAAGAAACATAAGAGAAAGCACTTACTGAGGAAGAAACCATATGAGAGAGAAACACAGAGGAAACTGAAGCATACTCTGAGTAATACATAAGTGAGAATCTTTGTAAAGAGACATGTAATTTAAGATAATCTTTTAAAATGAATGTGTCAGTTAAGAAAATAAAATTTAAAAAATAATCTTTTTTTTTTTGCATATAAGTAATTATGTATAACAATAGGCACAAAATTATGATTTGAAAACAATAAATTGGAATTCAAGATTAAGTTTAAGTGTATAATCACTGAAATGTTCACTTTGAGGATAACGATACAGCGTAGTATCTATATGCTTACGAATGCAGTAAAAATAATGAATATTGTATTTAAGTATTAACATTACGTAACTAAAATTTTATAAGAAATGGGTAAATATACAGTATCGCTGAACTTTTAAAGAATTCGGAAGAATTACTGTAATACTGCAATAATATTTTTTTATGTTATTTCAAATGGAGTTGTGGATTGGAGTATTTACTTTTACATACCTGTTACATTTCCTCGAGAGTTAGTATCACTTTTAACACTGCCGCACCACATACAGGATAACCAATTACCGCAATGCAATTTTGACGGCCAGTTTCCTCCCCAGAAGGAGACATCTTCGCTCTGACGATGCGAAATGGTACTAGGAATTTAATCCCGCCGAGAGCACCTAAGCCAAACAGGCACTCTAATGGGTTTTAACTTGAAACATAATACGGCATGGATGTTTTTGATTTTCTGCATCCTAACAATTCACCGGCCTTAAGGGGTGTTGGAAAGCTAAAATCTTATTTTTTTTTGACAATTTGAGATTTTTACATTTTCAAATTGTATTGATTTTTACCTTTTTAAAGATACCTTACTTTAGCCTCTAGCGTATTTAGAAGCCCTTAAAACGTATTTTTAAATAATCGTTGAATTTGGCGAAAATTGTAAACAAATTACTTTGTTTTTGCTTAAAAGTGTAACGACTGATATAAACCAAAACATGTATCTTTTATTTTGAATTGAGCCTTCTATTTTTTTTATTTCCTAGCCAATTAGAAGTCTCACTGTATACATTAAAATCAATTTATCTCAAAATGTAAATTTTAATGTGCGATGTACCTTTTCTGAGAAACTACTGTTCACGGGTATGTAAAATTTTTAATGAATTATTTATAATAATGTCTAATATATACTAAAATAAGCTTTTTGTAAAAAACTCAAAAATTTAATTTTTACAAATTTTTTAGTAAAACTGGGTCAAATTTCGCAATGTTTGATAAAATATTTCATAATTTATTAAAAAATTCAAAATTAGCTAAAAGCTCATTTTAGTATAATGAGAGAGGTGTACTTTAATAGTATGAAAAATTTCAAGCATGTACATAAAACAGATTTTGAGAAAAGGTACATCGAAAGTAGCCAATTTAACATTGTCAGCATAGAGAGAGAGATGTTTTCAACTCCCCTTAACCGTGGTCGAACCCACAACTTTAGACATACAAGGCCAGCTACAAACCAACTACGCCACTCAACCGGGCAGGTACGAAAATAATTTACAGGTGTTGTGCAAGTGAGATTCTTGCTCATTTCTCGAACTTCAATAATAAATTTCGAGCTTTAAATTATTAAATAAAATGGATAATAAAAGTATTTATTTAATGATTTTTTGTATAATAAGTGGAAGAGGCCAAAGCGAATTCTATTATATAGCCTAGGTGGTCTATTATATATTAGGTGGAGCCTTAATTTACATAAATTTACTTCAGAGTTAAATAACTACTTTTAAATTACATTGAAAAGGATCCAAATTGTATATTGTCACGGAGTTCGAAAGAAGTACACAGTTCAATTAAACTAACAATTAGATTTATTCTAACGCTTGGAGCTCGATACAACACTGGACTGAGAACATGCCCAACTGGCGATGAACTCTGCTTTTATACACTTCGGAATATTCGAGAAATAACCAGTATGCACTCTAAAGAATGATCTGGATTCATCTAGAACCTAGAGAAACAATACATTAAAAACGGAAACAAAATTCCAGTCTTTGGATAAATCTGCCGGGGCCGGGATTCGAACCAGAGACCTGAGGAAGTTCAGTCCAACGCTCTGCCAACTCGGCTATCGGGACTTGTAGCAAATTATGCGTGTGGCATTGCTCCCCTCGAAAAGAAGACAGCGCCCCGCTGTCATTTTGTTCAAGGGTCTTTATTCTGGAACGAGTGATGGGTCCTTTTGTATGATTCTTTGGGAGGAATATCCTCGGTTTCGATTTGCTCGGCGGGATCATGGTACGGTTTCATACGCAGTACATGGACAACTTCTCTTAGTTTTCTTTTTCGTGAAGCAGGATCAAAATCTTGTACTTCGTAAGTCACGGCTGATAAACGGCGTAGCACCTGATACGGTCCGAAATACCTTCTTAAGAGTTTTTCGGAGAGACCGACTTTTCTCACTGGAGTATAAACCCATACGAGATCTCCGGGAGCGTAGGATACCATTTGGTGTTTGGAATCGTAACGTCGACGATCTTTGTCTTGAGCTCTCAGAGTGTGCACTCGGGCTAGCTGTCGTGATTCTTCGGCTCTGGCTGCTATCTTGGTGATGTTATTGTCATCAAAATCGTTAGGACAGAATGGTAGCATTGTATCTAGTGTCGTTTCCGCTTCACGACCATGAAGTAAATAGAACGGCGTAAAACCTGTGGTCTCTTGTTTAGCGGTATTATAAGCGAAGGTTACAAATGGTAGAATTTCATCCCAATTTTTCTGCTCTACATCCACATACATTGACAACATGTCGGCCAAGGTCTTATTGAAGCGCTCCGTCAGTCCATTTGTTTGGGGATGATACGCCGTTGTGAAACGATGATCAATGTTACACAAGTCGACGAGAGAGGAAACAAGTCTGGATCGAAAGACGGCTCCACGATCTGTGATAATTACTCGAGGAGCTCCATGCCTGAGGACAATTTCTTCAAGTAAGAACTTCGCTATTTCGTCGACTTCGGCTGTCGGCAAGGCTTTTGTTATTGCATATCGTGTTGAGTAATCCGTGCAGACTATTATCCATTTGTTTCCATGAGCAGACTTTGGAAATCTCCCAAGGAGATCAATTCCAATGCGATGGAAAGGAGCTATAGCTGGAGGGATGGGAACTAAACGTCCAGGTGGTCGTTGAGGAACGGACTTTCTCCTTTGGCACTCCCGACAATGCATGACATACCGAACGACATTTCGGTACATTCCCGGCCAGTAAAATCTCTTGCGTATCCTGTCATAAGTTTTCGCGAAACCAAGGTGTCCTGCGGTGGGGGCGTCATGAAAGTGCCTTAGTATGTCTGCTCGTAGATGTTTAGGAATGACTGGCAACCACAACTTTCCATCTGGATCAAAATTCTTCCTGCAAAGGATACCGTCGATAAATCTGAATTCTTCGTTTTTGGATGAGTTGCTCAAAAGTTTTAATTTCGCAAGGTCTTGATCCTTTTTCTGTTCCATCGCAAGGTTCATACTCGTCGTGACTGCTAAAAATTTGTCTGATGTTTCCGTTTCCTCTTCCACTGGATTTCTCGAAAGAGCGTCGGCGTCACTATGCTTCTTACCGGTTTTATATTTTACGTCAAAATCATGCTCTTGAAGTCGGAGGGCCCATCTGGCAAGCCTTCCTGAAGGATCCTTTAAATTCATGAGCCAGCACAAGGAATGATGGTCAGTTACAACAGTAAAGTGTTTTCCGAATATGTACGGCCGAAATTTGTTGGTAGCCCATACGATGGCAAGACATTCCCTTTCTGTGGTGGAATAATTCTTTTCGGCTTTTGTCAGAGTTCTAGAAGCGTATGCTATAACTTTCTCGACATTATTCTGAATTTGTACTAGGACAGCTCCGATACCGTACCCGCTTGCATCAGTATGGATTTCTGTAGAAGCTCTTTCGTCGTACATCCCCAATACTGGATCCGAAGTAAGTGCTTTCTTAAGACTGTTAAATGCTTCCACCTCTTCAGGACCCCAATGAAACTCCACGCCACTTTTCAGCAACGACTGCAAAGGTTCGGCGAGATAACAGAAACCTTTAATAAATCTTCTAAAGTATGAACAAAGGCCAAGAAAACTTCGTATGTCATGTATATTCTTTGGAGTGGGAAAATTTCTTACAGCTTTTATTTTGTCGGGATCGGGACGAACGCCATTACTAGATACAAGATGGCCCAGAATCTTTACTTCTTGGGCAGCAAAAAGACACTTCTTTGAATTTAATTTAAGACCAGCTTCCTGAAGACATTTTAGAACAAGGCTTAATCGTATAAGATGGTCTTCAAAAGTTTCTGAGAACACTATTATGTCATCTAGGTAACAAAGACACATAGTCCATTTAAAATGGCGTAGCAAATTGTCCATCATTCTCTCGAAGGTCGCAGGTGCATTACAGAGACCAAACGGCATGACTTTAAACTCGTATAAGCCTTCGGGGGTAATAAATGCCGTCTTTTCACGATCCGCTTCGTCTATTTCTATTTGCCAATAACCAGATCGGAGATCCATGGAAGAAAAGAACATGGCACCTTTCAGACAGTCGAGCGTATCGTCAATACGAGGCAGAGGATAAACGTCTTTTTCGTGACGCTATTCAGCTTGCGATAATCGACGCAAAACGCCAACTACCGTCTTTTTTCTTACGAGCACAATGGGTGATGACCAAGGACTTTCAGAGGGTTGGACGATACCTTCATCAAGCATTTTCTGAACCTCTTCATGAATGATGCGTCTTTCAGTCGGCGAGACTCTGTAGGCTCGTTGGTTGATTGGAGCATGATCACCAGTAAAAATCCTGTGTTTCACATTCGTCTTTGCGGCTGTCGACTTGTCGGTCTTCGTGAAAAGCCCAGAAAATTTCCGGAGTAGTTCGGATAGCTTGTTTCTCTGTTCGTCACTTAACTCGGGTGACATCATTAACGAACAATTCATCTGTGACTCCGAAGTTTCTTGCTGGTCATCCAAGCAACCCGATGTGTCGGAAATAACACATAGATGCCCTTCATTTAGTGGTTCAGCTTGGCCTATGCACATTCCTCTAGGGATGATTTGGTTTCGGAACTGCAGGTTGGTAACCCAGACATCACTTTTTCCGTTACGATATGTGGATACCATGGACGGTGTAGCAATATTTTTCTCGAAGAGCAAATGTTTGCTGCCGTCTAGAACTACATTTATGTCTCCTCGGGTTTGATATCCTGATACTGTTATTCTAGTTAAAGAATGCGGCTTAAGTGTATAGTCCCTGGTGGCATACAAATTCCAGGCGTCAGGTGCTGTGGAGTCTCGACAGATGTCTTCTAGAACAAGTTCATTTTGTCCACAGTCTATAACGGCTTGAGACGCCTCTAAAAAGTCCCATCCTAGGATGACGTCATGGCTACAATGTGATAAAACAATAAATTCAAAAGGCAGTTCTCGATTGTTTATACGGACACGTAAAACACATTTCCCTATCGGCCGAACAAAATTTCCATCCGCAACTTTCAGCATAACGCTCTTGGCATCAGCAAACAGAACTTTCTTTAAAAATCGGCGATACTTATCGGATATGACAGAAAACGATGCCCCAGAATCTACTAGAGCACGTATCGGCTTCTTATCTATTATTACGTCTAGTTGGTTACCAGTCATCTTGGCGGTCGACGGAGGATTTCCAGTACACGCGGCCTCACCTCCTTGGAAGGTCGCTCTCCTTAGTTTTCCTCGCTCCTACGGCCTGGCGACTGACTGGATCGGCGATATGGCGACGGGGACCTGTAACGACGTATTGGGGATCGGCCTCTCGTGGGACTTGGCGTAAAACGGCGAGAAGAGTTTGGTCGGCGTATTTCTTCTTCAGTGTCAACGTCGTCGAAGTTCCGTCGGCGGTTTCGAGAGTTGTCAAAGACAGCCTTTCTCTCGGCAGTAGCGCATTACATGTCCAGGACGTCCGCAGCGGAAACAAACAGGTCTGTTGTCAGCCGTTCTCCACACATCTGTTTTTCTTGGTTCAGGTGGGAATTTCTGAACAGGAGCTCTGTATTTCCTGGTTACAGCGGCGTATGTTGGTCGTGGTCTAGTTTCTGTAGGTTTTGTTGACACTGGGGCCAAAACCCTTTCAACTTCGTCTTGAACGATCTCTTCTAAGGATTGGGGATCGGAGTCCAAAGATTCTTGCGTCTGGTTAACTAGTCGATGGACTTCTTCTCGTACGATTGTGCGAATAAGAGAGACCAAATCAGTCTCATCCGTCAGGATGCAACCGGTACGACGTTTGGAAGCCTTTCAAATCTCGGTCGACCAACTCTCTTCTGCTTCATATCTTCGATATAGTTGCACCATTTGATAAAACTTGCTGTGTCGTTGATTTCTCTCGTCAACAGGGCCTGATAAATATCCTCAGCAACACCTTTCATTAGGTGTGACACTTTTTCGTCTTCTTTCATCAGAGGATTTACCTTTCTTGGCAAAGTCCTAATACACTTTGTATGTAGGACTGTGTACTCTCGCCTGAACGCTGGGCTCGGCATTTTAGTTGTTCTTCTGCCCTTCTGGTATATTTTTTGACGGTCACCGAAAAGTCCACTTAGTCCATTTTTAAACGCTTCCCAGGAATCTAAGGCGTCTTCGTTGTTGACATACCACTGTCTCGCAGTTCCGTCAAGAAAGAAATAAACGTTAGCCAGGCACATCATGTCATCCCACTTGTTAAAGTTGGCTACTCGATCGTACTCTTTAAGCCATTTGAGAGGGTCTTCCCCAGGCGCTCCTCGGAAGGTCGATGGGCTCCTCCATTGCTGTAACGAAGGTGTTACTACAGCGGGCTTGGCTTCTTGCTCGGTCGGCATTTTTGTCCTCTTCCTACTATTTTTTTTAACAGTCCGAATTCGGGGGATAATCCTCTTAATCGGAGGCTCCTGCGAAGGTTGTCACTATTATCCACGTTTGACGTTAATTGTACCCCGCGCCTCCACCAAACTTGTCACGGAGTTCGAAAGAAGTACACAGTTCAATTAAACTAACAATTAGATTTATTCTAACGCTTGGAGCTCGATACAACACTGGACTGAGAACATGCCCAACTGGCGATGAACTCTGCTTTTATACACTTCGGAATATTCGAGAAATAACCAGTATGCACTCTAAAGAATGATCTGGATTCATCTAGAACCTAGAGAAACAATACATTAAAAACGGAAACAAAATTCCAGTCTTTGGATAAATCTGCCGGGGCCGGGATTCGAACCAGAGACCTGAGGAAGTTCAGTCCAACGCTCTGCCAACTCGGCTATCGGGACTTGTAGCAAATTATGCGTGTGGCAATATAACAATGACGCAAAACATTATAAATTGAGTTTCCTAAATTTCTTTCAGAAAAATTAATTTATTTTAATGGCAAGGAGAGTAAACATCAGCAGAAAACCACGTTTACAACGGAAATGATTACAATATTTATGTTCATGGTAGTTGTACAAACGTGAGTCTAAATGAATCAGCATCTTTTCTTTAAAATTCAAATTACTAACTCTAGCAGAAAACGTATAATCGCTCTAGTTAATTATTATTTTCATAAGTTCTCCAATATTCAGTTTGCCTTTTGTAGATTACTTTGCAACTTTACACACGTTTTATTATATTATTATTATTGTCACAAGAGTAGTTACAGTTGAAAGTGAAAATGAGCAGAGAGAGATCTTTCTCTATTGTCTTTATTGTAATAAAGAGTGTTTTTTTCCAGTTATAGAAGTTTAAGTTGGCATTACTTTCCAAGATGGCGACCGATTTAACAGCTGTCAAGTGATTTATTCTCAGTTTGGTTTGGCAATTCATCAAACGATCATAAAGCAAGGCGTAGATTCGTCGAATGGGCCCAAAACGAGATTGCCATTGTTCCCGATTTTCATAAGCGAATTTTGTATAGCGATGAAGCGCACTTCTGGTTGAATGGCTACGTCAACAAACAAAACTGCCGCATTTAGAGAGAAGCTAATCGACAAGTGTGTGTCGAAACACCGTTACATCCAGAAAAATTAACTGTTTGGTGCGCTTTATGGGCTAGTGGAATCCTTCTTCAAAAACGATGAAGGCCACAATGTTACAGTCAATGGTGATCGGTATAGAGCCATGATTACTAACTTTTTCACTCGTGAATTGAACAATCATGATGTCCAGGAGCTGTTGTTCCAACAAGATGGCGCAACATGTCACACAGCTCGTGCCACAATCGATTTATTGAAAGACACGTTTTCTGATCGCCTAATTCCACGTTTTGGACCTGTGAACTGGCCTCCAAGATCTTGTGATTTAACACCGATAGACTATTTTCTGTGAGGCTATGTAAAGTCATTGGTCTATGCGGATAAGTTACAAACGCTTGACCATTTGGAAGACCACATTCGCTGTGTTTATTGCCGATATACGGCCACAAATGTTGGAAAAAGTCATCGAAAATTGGACGTCCGGATTGGATTACATCCGAGCCGGCCGTGGCAGTCATATGCCAGGAATCATATTTAAAATGTAATGCCACAAGATTATCTTTCGAATAAAAAAATTCATATCAATCGAATAATACATCATTGTTTTATTGCAATTTAAAGTTCTATACCTCTAAAAACACCCTTTATTTGGGGGGGTAAAAAAAATGGTGATTTTTTTTTAATTGCATTTTCGTAAGTTTGTATTCCACATTTGAAAAGGAAAGGCAAACGGTTAATATCTGAGCATACAAATAATGTAAACCAACCTTAAGTAGTTTCTTAGAAGAAAATAAATTTTTTTTTTTTTAAATTATACTTACTATAAAGAAACACCATAACTGTAAATATTGAAAAAAATTACTAAAACTACTTGCAGTAGATAAAATATTAATTAATAACTTTATTGAAACATTTTAAAACTCTGAGAATCATTTTATGATATATACATATAAGTATAATTATTGGGGTTTTTTTTTTCGAAATTATTATAGAAAAATTTGTATATACGTTTTCATTGCGAAATTGAATTTCGAGCTGTTATGTCTTTATCGTTTGTTAAATTGGATTAGAAATTGTTGGCCAACGAAAATCTCACGAGTAAATGTAATTTATGAAAGTAAAACAATAGTCAAAATTATTGTTAAATCTATCCTAATTTTGATGAAGTTGTAATTTAATTATTAAAATGACCTCAAAATTTAAATTTAAACTATGCAACTGTATTATGGCATAGTGGATTTTTTGATTGTATTTATAGAATTTTCATAATCACGAGTTTAGAACCATGATTTGTGCGAAATGAAACACATAAAATTTCTCTTACAAATAAATATGTAAAAGTAATATACATAAATAACATAAGAAAATTAGACATAAACTTAAAGAAAAGTATAAAATCATGTTCTTAAACAATAATATGATGTTTATAAACGAATTTCTACTTTTATTTTTGAAACGTATGGTAATGAAAATGTATGCATTAAATCATATGATATAAATGAACATAAATATGATATTAAAAAATTGAATAAAATATAAAATATGAATATGAATAAGTGAACATAAATATGATATAAATAAATCGAATGAAATAAAATATGAATATGAAAAAATGAACGTAAATATGATGTAAATAAATTGAATGAAATAAAATATGAGTGTGAATAAATGAATATGAATAAATGAAATATGAATGAAATAAATTTGAATTAATTAATTATATGAAGTAAATTATATCAATAAGTAAATCTATAAAAATATACTCATAAATTGTTCCTCTAAAATATATTCATAAAATACCAGAAACGCTTAACCCTTTATATACCGACGGTACTTATAAGTACCCTCAATTTAAAATTACATGGATTAACCATTATTACGAATACTCTGACAATACTTAGCAGGAATATTCTTTGAAATCCACTCTTCCATGATATATGGCAGCACGTGCTCTATGATGAATATTTTAGAGGGGAAGGTGAATAGTTTAAAAACAGAAGTTATGTTTTCAGCTGACATTTTGATCGAATTACGAAGATTATCATTTCAGTTCTGAATAAGTAGTTAATGCTAAAAGATGTCTTATTTTTTTATATGTTAATAAAGACATTAGAAAGTGATTAGACTATTTATTTTAAGTGAACAGTGTACATAATTAATTTTACAGTTGAATGAAATTTGTGGTAATTATAAGTACCGGCAGCACACTGGATGTTGGAGCTTATTGTATGTTCGTGTAGCTTATTGTAGCTTTTTTTTTGTTGAAGCGCCATCACTATAGTGCAATATAGTTATGCCTTTTTTAGCATTTATTTTTGCTTAGCTTATTCATTTCTCTTTTTTAATTGTTTAATTTTACGTTGTCAAACAATTTTGAACTTTGAATGTGAGTTTGTTTTGCCACACAATATATAAAATGCCTATTATTATTTAAAAAATTAACAACATTTTTATTTCTTTAGGTGTAAAGTGCTATTGTTATTATTATTATTTCCTTTTTTTAGAAAGCCTGCAAAAATAAAGCTGAGTCTTCAAGAGGCTTTGGATTTATTACTAAACCTACCACCGGAAATCAGTGATGTACCAACAGATGATTTTTCAGATAAAGAAGTTCCAGAAAATAATCTATTGGAATTATCGTTAGATTCTTAAGATAACGATCAAGATACTGAAAAAGACTCAAGGCGCAGTATAGTTCATGTTAAGAAAATACAGTACTTCCTACCCCAGGATGCAGGGCTTTAAAAAACATTCAATCGAAATATCACGCAAAATGCACACCATGTAATGAATGTTTGTGTATTAATGAGAAAAAACTGTCTTTATTTGAATATCATCCAAGTAAGATTAAGTGTAAAAAGCTGTTTTTATGTGTAAGAAAAGTAAATAAATTTTAATAAATTTAATAACTTTTAAAAATAAGTATTCTATGCTGTAAAATTGTATGTTCTCTGCTTATTTAGCATTTTTATGTTATAACTGGTTTAAAAAAGCTATTCGGTCTTTCCGAATCATGAGAATATTTTAAACCTTTGTGACCTGATCGTACTTTAAAGCACTAATTTAATTAATTATCTCTAACGAACTAAATTTCCCAAAGTTCAGTATTTTATTAAAGTAAATACCTTAATTTTCAATGTAGTGATTAAAAAAAAATACTGCATGAAAAATTTTGCAGTAAATAATATATATATATAATACGGTAGATAAAAGATTAAATTCAAAAAATAAAAATAAAAATATGTAAACATTTTTTTTTCAAAAATAAATCACATTAAATCAATTGCTAATAATATCTATCCAATTATTTATTTTTAAATTTAAAAGCATGTATATATATATATATATATATATATATATATATATATATATATATATATATATATATATATATATATATATATATATATATATATATATTTGTGTGTGTGTGTGTGTGTGTGTTTATCGGTATTCCCCAAAATTACACACGGTGGTAGGCTTCCCGAAGGAATTTATCCAAGCTTCTTCTTTCCAGGGGTTGTTATATGACCGTATTTTTATCGTCTCAAACATTTATTAGCTTTACTGTCAGTATAAATTTATATAATAAAGGGTGTTTTTTTTTGAGAGGTATAGAACTTTAAATTGCAAAAAACAACGATGTATTATTCGGATTGACATGAATGTTTTTATTCGAAAGATAATCTTGTAGCATTATATTTTAAATATGATTTCTGGCATAGGACTGCCACGGCTGGCTCGATGTAGTCCAATCTGGACGTCCAATGTTCGGTGACTTTTTCCAACATTTGTGGCCGTATATCGGCAATAACACGGCGAATGTTGTTTTCCAAATGGTCAAGCGTTTGTGGCTTAATGACATAACATAGCCCTACAGAAAATAGTCTAGTGGTGTTAAATCACAAGATCTTGAGGCCAATTCACAGGTCCAAAACGGGAAATTAGGCGGTCACCAAACGTGTCTTTCAATAACTCGATTGTGGCACGAGCTGTGTGACATTTTTCGCCGTCCTGTTGGAACCACAGCTCCTTGACATCATGATTGTTCAATTCAGGAATGAACAAGTTAGTAATCATGGCTCTATACCGATCACCATTGAATGTAACGTTGTGGCCTTCATCGTTTTTGAAGAAGGATTCCACCAGCGTTTAAAGCGCAACAAACTGTCAGTTTTTCTGCATGTAACGGTGTTTCGGCATACACTTGGGAATTAGCTTCACTCCAAATGCGGCAGTTTTGTTTGTTGACGTAGCCATTGAACCAGAAGTGCGCTCATCGCTAAACAATATTCGCTTATGAAAATCGACCATTATTTTCGAAATAAAATTGCCCAATTTGAAAGCGTTGTTCAGGCGTGAGTCTATTCATGATGAATTGCCAAACCAAACTGAGAATAAATCACTTGATAGCTGTTAAATAGGTCGCCATCTTGGAAAGTAATGCCAACTTAAACTTCTATACCTGAAAAAAACACTCTGTATAACGATCGCTATAGTGACAAATATTATGATTTTTAGTTTTTATCACTGGGGATAGTAGAAAACACGAAAATAAAGCAACAAGATAAAAAAAAAGCAGAAGCATATTTTGACAGGAGTCCAAAGGAAAGACGAGACATTATGGATGCTTTATCCACTTACCAACAACTTCTTACAGAGCGCAAAAGGAAAACGCAAATTACATTAGATGCCATCTTGATAAAATGGCTGAAAATTGGAAATACAGATAGATACTGTATGATCTGAAATGTAAACATACTCACATAGAATTTTATTTATTTTTGTATGTATATTCATTTATTATGTTTCTAATTTGTAGGAAATACATTTTTGTTTTATTGTTATAAAACAAATAATTAATAAATTTAATGGTAAAATACCTGGTCGATTTTCTCCCCATCTTCCCGCAACCCTTTATTTACATCCGGGTGGGGCTTTACGTCGATCGCGATCGACCGGTGGGCCACGAAGACATTTTGGGGTGACCATCTGAAGATAAGCTGTCAGTAATTGTATACCGAAATATTCAAGATTGACTGACAATTTGCAGATTAAGTTTTCTACTGATTATAACAACAAAAAAGAACTTTGGATAGAAATGTTTTACTTTTTAATGTACTTTGTATTGTTTGATAATAAATGCATCATTTGATATTATTACTTTTGTGGATATTAATATTATGTTTGTATCTTGCGCTTTGCTTTAAACAAGGTTTTAAAGTGATAGTTATTTTTATTTTAGTTTTGTGTAGGTTAGTTCACATATTCCGTCGTATTTATTATATAGTTATAATAAATATTGTAGACCTTTTTCTTACCTCACCACACCTACGACACAGAGCAGTGGAGCCTACAAGGATTTTTAAAGAGGGGGAGGCGGGTGAGGGGCGAATGTTTACTCATCCCAATACGCAGCTAATTATTTTCTTTTTATTTGGCAGGCTATCGGGGGGGACAGTAAAAAATAAATTACTGAATAAATAATTAGCATTCATTAAAAAATTATTAAAACAAATATTTAAGTTTTACGTACTATACATGGGATTATAATCAATTGGGAAATCAAGGGCTGTGGAGGATCCGTGGACCCTCCCCCTTGTGTTCGTCGCTGACACTAAGTGGACGGCAACACTGAAAAATTAGAAGTAGACCGTACCCTGGAAAAGTCTGCCCACCCCCCTGATTTACATGATGAGATAACCTGGTTTAACGCTGTTTTATATTACGCTCTACTTTGATAGAACGTATACCCCGCGTTAAGCGGAGTCTTAATGTATATGTATATATGTTTGTGTCTGTGCGTGTATGTGTGTATAATAAATCTGGACGTGCGATTGAAGACACTTTGGTATCCAAACATTATTAGTTGTAACCGTTGTGGAAAAGAGGCGAAGGCTTGGTATTTTGAGATCCACATCTTATTTTTACACACACGAAGCGAACAGCGACGAAACAGAGCTTAAATACAGGTGGACTACCCTACAGTACACCTACGATATTCATAAGAACATTCATTGTTCGCTCCCGGTACCGGAGAAGATATTAAAATCATATGATTTCAGGTAAAGGGTTTTCTGATTTTTCCGAAAACGCGGGAGATGCAAGATTGCGTCATCATTTTGTAAAAACTCTAACCTTTTAGTTTTTTGGGAGATACAGATGTGACTTTTTCCCGTTTTGATGGTAAAATAATTATTATCGTGTCAATATTTTGAGAGCTCAAGACTATTGTGAACTAAAAATTATACATATATATATATAAAATATATATAATAATTCCCTATAGTATCTCATTAAATAACTTTTTAATTCCTTTGACTCGGGACTACCGCGTTAATTTTAATCGTAATCAAATAGTAACATTGCATGAGAAACTCGCTTCCACTCATTTCTGACCAATCGTGTTTTCTGTTAGAAAGGGGTCATGCGATTTTCACCGCCAGTAGAAATAGAGAGAGTTATTTGTTCCCTTTTTCTTTGTCTACGTGTCTTCATCAAAATATATGTAAATAGCTGTAGCTATTTTATCCCCTTTGCGTTTTATGTGTTAGCATGCTTATATTGTGTTTCGTATCGCGATTGATATTCCATGTGAAAAAGAGAAGAGTGAAATGAATTCAGAATGACCCGATTTAATTAGATTGAATATTTTATTTTAGAACAGCTAAATAATCATCCTTTTATTATTCTTTGTTTGCAAAGTAAATCTTGAAGTGTCTGTACGAAGACCATAACATTTATTGATCTGAATAGGAATTGTTATGTTTGCAATATCTTTCTTATACATATTTAGCTGTTTACTTTAAGATTCGCAAATTTTATGTGAAATAAAAGTTAGGAGGAAATAGGAGGTTTTTTGTTTCAGATATAAATTAATTATCCTTACAAATATGTGTGTAATTGTGTGTGTGTATAATACTAAAAATTATCTTTCAAGCAATAATTTTTTTACCTGATGAAAATGTTAGTTAATTTATATTCAATAAAAAATATTGGATTTCCACAAAAATATGCATTTGATCATTATATGTCTCAGCTTACGCGGTAACATACATTTAGATTTATGATGGAGCACTCTCTGTAATCATTTCTCTTTCAGCTTACCTGCGCAATTAGATACTTTGATATAACACTAGTTTCGAATTACTCAACCTCGGCTTGTATACCACTGGAAACAAGACTTACCACGATTGATTTCAACTACACTGTCAATTCACAGTTTGTCAGCAGACGCATACTGATGAACCGACTAAAAGCCTGTTTACAAATGAGCCGGAAAACTGGTGGATATTAAGTTACAGCTGCGAAATTTCCCTCATCATGGAGAATATCTGATTTAATCTAACATGCACTTGATTTTCCGAGCAACATCAATTGTTCATGTAAAGGATACCCGTTGAAAATACGAAACGCAAAATTGATCGTCCAGAATTAGAATTGGCAATCAGTAGAATGCTTTGGAGTTGTGATTTATACGATGCAATGTAGTCCGTCATGAAACACATCGGACTTACTTTTAAGTTGTCTGCCGGATTTTTAATTGTTATGGTGGCAGAATTTCAATGATTATAGTTAAGGTATTTGTTTTAATTTTATCATATCGCGATAAATGTAGATGATAGCCTGCATTATATAATGATATCGGGATGAAGTATACCAATAGATTTAATCAAATCCACTGTTTTGAAATGTTTCGTGTGTTGATTTTCTCTGACAAAATAATGTACTAAAGGGAAATAATTCCAAATATTTTAGATAAACCGCACAAAAACTATAATTATCGAACTAAAGCTGATACATATGAAAAGTATTAAACACTTTTTAAATAAAAGGTGTCCAAAGTTTTACAAAAATAAGTGTTCCCATCTTTTGTACCACCATTCTTTAAGCATGCTAGTTCTGGAAAAAAGGATGTTTTTCCTCCCTAGGCACAATGGTAGTTATAACTAGTTATTTTATAGTTATAAATAAATAAATACACTTCTTCATCTTATATTGTTATTTAACCTATATATTAAAAATTTTCAGTTTTTCCTAATTTAACGTTGTAAGCTTAAGAGGGGCATAGTACCTTTAAACGGGCAAAAAAATCCATTTTTCCAAAATATTTTTAAAAATTAATACAGACTGTTAGAGCATTTTAAAATAAACCGCGTCAAAATCGGACCAAAATTACGAGAATAGCAAACAAAAAATGTCAAACGTCAGCACTGGATTGTCCATTTAAATCCAATGTAAACAAACCATGTTCGTTAGTTTCGGCTTTGAAATCGATGGTGCTTATTGGAAATTATATTCTCCCCAGTTGTTGCTAATTTTTAATTTTATCTATTTTTAATGAGAGAAGGAAATTTGCAACTCAACACTGCCTTGTTCGAAGCATTAATTGTACATTTGTATTTCATACTCACGCATTGCTGCTGTATTGAGTGTTATCTCGTTACCCTTGCAATTAAGCTTTAAATTTTTGTTTATTGAAGTTTTTTTGGCATCTTTTAACTAGAAAAATGTACTAGTAAAGCTCAACGTAGAGAAGTAGTGACTATCGCCGAAAACGAAAGCGTTTATGAATCAATACACTCGAAAAAGTATCAGATACGCTTGATGTTGACTGCATATCTGCTTCAGCTAAGGAATTGGCAAAGAAAATTATCTTGACAAGGAAGTAAGAAATTCCAATCAATCTAATGGATATAGAATGGTAAACATTGATATTTATTATCTGAACTATCTAAATATTTAATATGCCCTAACTGCAATACTAAAGCAGATCTGAAAGAAAAGATTTTGTATGGATTGGTATCTGGAGTTTTATGTTGACCCACTCATGCAGTACATTGACCACTTTTAAAAGTTCCTCAGTTATTGCTTCAAGTAAAGACTATGAAGTAAATACACGAATGTCCATTCTATGCGCACAGTAGGATTAGGTTTTTGTGGAATAAATAATTTTTTGCACAGCAATGGATTTTCCACCACCAGTATCACAACAGGTCATATGAAAGGATACTGCAAAAAATAAATTTAATAGTCGTGAAGTAGCAGACGACTCTACGATAAAAATGCTGCGAAAGAAGAAGTGTCAGCTTCTGGAAGTAACGAAATCTGTGTCAGTGGTGTCGGTACGTGGAAAAACACGTGACACACTTCACGTATTGGTGTGTGTAGTGTTATTGGAGATGTTACAGGAAAGTGATTGATGTTGCTGTTCTCTTTCATATTGTAAAGGATGAAAAAATGGCGAGGTCCAAAATCTGGACATTCATATGAAGAGTGGAAATTGAAACATCAACCACACTAAAAAGAACCATATTGGTTCTTCCAGTAAAATGGAAGTAGACGGGGATGAAGCGAAATATTTCAAAGATCGGTGCCACAAAGAAATGCGAAATATATTAAGTTATCGGCGATGACAACACAGAAACCTTCCCGGAGCTTCAAAGGACAGCACCGTATTCTATCGAAAGTTGATTGTGTTGGCCACATACAAAAGTGTATTGGTGCTAGACTGCGAAAATTAAAAACAATGAATCGTGGCAAAAAATTATCAGACGGTAAGAGTATCAGCGGTAAAAAATCGTCTGACTCATAAGTTCATTGATACAATTACCCCTATTATGGTAATGCTATTTAACAGAATAATAACCCGTTAGTGATATGCGTCAGGCCATATGGGCAATTGTCATTATAGGTCCACTGATGAGGAACCTATGCATCACTTGCCCAATTGGTGATACTGTGGTGCATATATCAAAAAGGCAGTTGCTACGAATATTGCTTTCTTTATTCAAACATAAAAATATTGTGCCAATTGCCATAATGGATGAAATAAAGCTTCCGCAATAGCAGAACTATCTGCACCAAAATTACTGAAAAAATGTGTGGGGGTAAAACACAAAAACGCTAATGAGTCGTTCAACTCGAGTGTTTGAAGTACTGCCCCAAAACTTCTGGTGTGTGTGTGGGGGGGTCATCTAATTATATTGTAGACATAGCAGTAAATGAGGCTATAGTGATGTTTAGTGAGAAAATTACGGGACGTATAAAGATAATGAAAGCTTTTGTCTTTAAAATAGGACATTTTACTGTTACCTCTGCCTTTAAGGCCAATTATGCACGCATAAAAAATGCCGAAACTAAATCAAAATCATATATTACTAGAGGCCCGTAGGGCTAGCAGAATGAGAAAAAGCCATGAATGAGCATTTTTTGCAGAACTAGAAGGTCCTACATATGAAGTAGAATCATTTTAAATATTACGTATTAAGTTTTATTTGAAATATTGAAATGTCAATCTTAAAACTTGATTTTCTCAGTTTCAATTTTTTACACTTTCCCGCAATATTGTAAAAAGAGTTTTTACGCTAGAGCTACAAAATTGGCATATTCTAGTCATAGATCTTTATTCTGTATGCCATAATTATGATTTATGGTTTAATACAGTTTGATTTGGCAACTGTATAAAAATTGAAATTTAAAAAAATATTTTTATGATTTTTTTAATTTTAAAAAGTATTAAAAATATAAGATACTTTTCAATTAAGTGGTATACACAGAATAAAAAGTTACATTTAGCTTCAATTTAATGCAAAATTGAGATTCTAAAGTGTATAATTTAAAAATTATCTTGCGGAACAGGAGGTAAGTAATATATATTTTTTTAAATTTGGTATATATATTTATATTTTTTACAAAATTTGTATTTATTAAAGAACAAAATTTCTCTAGTTTTCTTAAAGTTTATACATTGTTATAGATAATATATCAAATTCAGATCAAAATTAGCAAAATTTGTTAATCCTATGATGAATCGTAACATGTATATGACACCGAACAATTTTTTCTCGCAAGGTACTATGCCCCCTTAATTTTAGTTTAGTTCTAATTTACCTAATGTTAGTTTTAATTTTAAATATTCTATTTTATCTATTATTTTATTTTACCAAGTTTTTATTTAGTCAACATATATAACAAGTTTTCTAGTTGCATTTATTTTTTCTGAACATCAGCTATATATTTTTCAGGGACAGTGTAATGTTTTGTATGTACTATTATTTTATAAATAATGTTACTATTTTTTAAAAATGTAACTTACAACAAATCTATCCGACACAATAAACATGCCCATTATTGCGAAAAATAAACGGAATTTATTTTGTATTTATAAAGAAGATGGCTTTCAATAGAATGGTGGTACACTTTTTATACTCTCATATTTTCATACTAGAAATGCACATGTGAGGTACTAGTTATTGTAATAATGATTTATTTAGTTATATAAAATATGTACTTACCTGATTTGTACAAAATATCCCAAGAATCAGTTTCATTTACACTTAAAAAAATACACAACACAGTCACTTCCAAAAAATACCATTCCACAGACTCACAGCTGATCAAAGAATGTCTTACTGCACTTTCAACACAATTAGCTTCTGATATCTGTTGGAGTTATTTTGTATTTATAAAGAAGATGGCTTTCAATAGAATGGTGGTACACTTTTTATACTCTCATATTTTCATACTAGAAATGCAATATGTGAGGTACTAATTATTGTAATAATGATTTATTTAATTATATAAAAATATGTACTTACCTGATTTGTAAAAATATCCCAAGAATCAGTTTCATTTACACTTAAAAATACACAACACAGTCACTTCCAAAAAATACCATTCAACAGACTCACAGCTGATCAAAGAATGACTTACTGCACTTTCAACACAATTAGCTTCTGATATCTGTTGAGTTATTTTGTATTTATAAAAGAAGATGGCTTTCAATAGAATGGTAGTACACTTTTTATACTCATATTTTTCATACTAGAAATGCACATGTGAGGTACTAATTATTGTAATAATGATTTATTTAGTTATATAAAATATGTACTTACCTGATTTGTACAAAATATCCCAAGAATCAGTTTCATTTACACTTAAAAAAATACACAACACAATCACTTCCAAAATACCATTCAACAGACTCACAGCTGATCAAAGAATGACTTACTGCACTTTCAACACAATTAGCTTCTGATATCTGTTGAGTTTTGAGTAACTGCTAGAAGTTGGCCTCGGGGGTGGTTCAGAGAATAGTACAGTGTATCTCAGTAATGTGGGCGCCTCCCCTGGGAGGCGGAATAACTCTACGAGAGGGCGGGAGCTTATTGAAAAGTCTAAAACAAAAAAGATTTTTTAAGAAAATTAATCTCTGTGAAGTAAACAAACAAAATACATTCTGACGCATTAAAAACATACACATTTACACCGACGTAATACACTTAAGGTATCCGACTACGTTCGAACCGTGATTTTCAAAGCACATTAATGGATAATTTTCGTGATATTTAGTGTCACTTAGATTACAAAATGTATGTAAATTTGTTTTAAGAATATTATTACAAAAAATATATTTAAGTACAATATTTTGACAAAAATGAACATAGAATGACCCATTTTCAAAATATTCTCCTTTTGTGTAAAATGCTTCTATTATAATAATATTTTGCCTGCATATACCTCAAATCTCTGTAAAAGGTTCAACTAGAATTTTTGAAATATACGGAGTGTTTTTTCCAGGTAGATAGAAGATTAACTTGGCAATACTTTCCAAGATGGCGACCGATTTAACAGCTGTCAAGTGATTTATTCTCAGTTTGGTTTGGCACATCATGAATAGACTCACGCCTGAACAACGCTTTCAAATTGTGCAATTTTATTTCGAAAATAGAGGTCGCGATTTTCATAAGCGAATTTTGTTTAGCGATGAAGCGCACTTCTGGTGAATGGCTACGTCAACAAAGAAAACTGCCGCATTTGAGTGAAGCTAATCCACAAGTGTATATCGAAACACCGTTACATCCAGAAAACTGTCTGTTTGATGTGCTTTATGGGCTGGTGGAATCCTTTCTTCAAAACGACGAAGGCCATAACGTTACAGTCAATGGTGATCGGTATAGAGCCATGATTACTAACTTTTTCATTCCTGAATTGAACAATCGTGATGTCCAAGAGCTGTGGTTCCAACAAAGACGGCGCAACATGTCACATAGCTCGTGCCACAATCGATTTATTGAAAGACACGTTTGGTGACCGCCTAATTTCACGTTTTGAACCTGTGAATTGGCCTCCAAGATCTTGTGATTTAACACCGCTAGACTATTTTCTGTGGGGCTATGTAAAAGTCATTGGTCTACGCGGATAAGCCACAAACGCTTGACCATTTGGAAGACAATATTCGCCGTGTTATTGCCGATATACGGCCACAAATGTTGGAAAATCATCGAAAATTGGACGTCCAGATTGGACAACATCTGAGCCAGCCGTGGCAGTCCTATGCCAGATATCATATTTAAAATGTAATGCCACAAGATTATCTTTCGAATAAAAATTCATGTCAATCGAATAATACATCGTTGTTTTATTGCAATTTAAAGTTCTCTACCTGTCAAAAAAACACCCTTTATAACTTAGAAGCGGGTTTATCCATGTTTTACGACAATAGAGGGGAAAAATTTTAAGAAAAAACGCCGATAATTATTTGAATGGGTTGTAACTCTGAAAAAGTAATGTGATTTTTTTAAAAATTGTCCAGATTCTCTGAGAGTCATTACTTTATATAAGCAAAATATTATTATTTTAGACGCATTTTTTATAACAGGAGAACATTTTTGAAAATAATTATTCTAAGTTAATTTTTGCCAAAATATTGTATTTAAATATATTTTTTTGTCAAAATATCCTTAAAACAATTTTATACATGTGTTCTAATCTAAGTGACACTAAATATCACGGAAATTATCCGTTTATACAATTTTTTAAAATTACGGTTTCGAACGTAGTCGGATACCTTAATAATGTATCAGTAATGAACAATGTATATTATGATTAATTTAACAATACTAAGTTAAAAAACAAGTTTAAAAATTACCAGTGACATCATGGGCTTTTCATATAAAAATGACATCCAAAAATCCAATTTATCTTGATAATTTATGCGGTTTATAATCTCTTTACTGCTTGTTAAAAGCTCTCTCCCTTCACAAACACTCTCAAGGTCCTTTTATTGTATTCCAAAGCCTTCGAAATAATTTTATGGATAGCAGTGCACAGAAAAGATCATTCTACAGAAAGACGTATATATACGTCCGGGACATTTATCGTTTTGGTTAGCGAGACGTTTGTATACGTCGGTGGCACATAAGAAGTTAAGTCATATTGCAGTTTTAGCGTCAAAGTATAATATTTTTGAGTTCAATACACTGTTTGTATGCGGGGAGGGTGCTTTATGAAAATAATGAGAACATTGGGTCACTAATATTCAGAGTTTGAAAAGCACTTGTGACGATCTATACGGCATTCTATCACTAATACTCTTGGGCGTCTTTTTTTTGAAGTTTGTAAATTCGCGTATATTTCCTACCAGCTCTAAAAGAAGAAAATGGGATATGCAAATGAATCAAAGTATATAAGGAGAGTATTGTAGGTTAGCGAAGAAGGCTATTGAGCCAAAAGATACATAGACGGAGCGTTAAGAAGATTCAAGTGGATTGTGTGATTCGTTTATGGCTGTTTATAGGGCAGCGATCTGCATTCGGAAAGTTGAACCGACTGGAAAGGAGTGAAGTAGTAAATGTCAGGTGATATTTAAACTTTATTTATCGGCTAATAAGAGTTAATGTAAAGTTAATGATTGCTAGTAATTCAAATTGCGTATATCTCTCGGTCCTCTTATTCCGGTAACCCTGTTCGGTATTGAGTTTAATAGTTGATTAGTATCATATTTCGTGATTTAATTTGATAGTAAAGTTCAATCCCATTGAGGTAGACATATTGATTTATATGTGCATTTAGATGGTTGATAATTGATTCAAGTGAATAAAAATTATTTGTTATTGTAAAAATGCCCTATGGTAATTCTTTTGCCTCAATTTCAATCTTAGTGTCCAGGGTGGAACCCAGGGGTGTTCCCACACACTGCTCTATCATCAATTTCGAAGATATTCAAACACGTGGTATGTTTTATGTACCACCACACAAAAAATGAATAAGAATTGGTGGTGCAACATATATACTACCGAGCATGAAAAAGTTAAGAGTAGAATACATAAAAATTTAGATGTGATATTTATATTTTTAACTCCTTTGATAATGTTTGATGTCCCAGATGTGTCGAAATAAATTAAATCCTAGGTTGTGAAAAAAAACGAATTTTTTAAAAAAATATTAGATATATAGATTTTTTGTAATTGAGTATTAATTAATATAATCTCGGAGCTGCATTGAAGTTATTTACATTGCATCTCACATTTTTATCCACATTGACATGAAGAAAATGACAGAATGTCACGTCTTACTTCTGATTTTCACTCAAAAGGAAGGCATTGATGTTTACACACTTCTTATTCGTTTATACCTTTAATCTTTGGTCAAAATAGCAATCAAACCAATATCTGTGTTTAAAATTCTTCGCACAAAAAACTCGTGATTTTACTTATGCCAGATCATAAGGACTAAACTTTTGCTAAAACCTAACAGTTTATTCAAAAAAAGAAACTATTTTTTCGATAGTAAGATATTTAAAAAAAAGAAAGAAATAAGAATGTTAAACTAATTGAAGAAAAATCCAGCCAAATATAAAGAAAATTTAGAAATCAAAATTTTAATTCCATGTTTTTTGAAAGGTTTAGTCGCGGGCTTCATAATTAGAATTTTAATAAATATTATTTATTTCATTGGAAAAATGACTTTGTTGATTCTCTCTCTCAACTCATTATGATCTTTTGTTTCTTATAAATCAGTACAAAAATGTAGAAGACAAAAAATACGTATCTTCAAATTCAAGAAGTATTTACGTAAAATCTCAACTACCTCGACGATGCTATTGAAGCCAAACAATTCGTGTCCCTTTTAAACGTTAACTGTTTTATCTCCAATTCGTTTTTTGCTAATGAATCACTCTTACTACTCGAAACAAGACATAGTCTCGCAATTATACTACTCGTTCAAGGTCTTAAATCCAATTCAAGAAACTGAATTGCTTCAGAAAGACAAGCACCTGTTACTTCCGTTTAGTGAATTATTTCTTCTGTAAAGAAGAAGGAATTGACGCGATTAATCTGGTTGCATTTTTTTTCACTGGTTGCTGTCTCTTGGGAAAATTATACCTTCAATTTGGAAAGATTTTTCAGAATTCCTTAAGTAAAAAAATCAGATGAAGATTAACATTAAAATTTTTTGCAGAAATATGAATAATGAATATAATAGAGATGATGGAGTCGAACTTTATTAATTAAAAGAATGAAGAGTTATGGTTGTTTATTTAAAGCTATTTTTTCCATACTTAGTATGCCCATGGAATTCTATTTATACCAGTGCTTCTCAAAATTTCAATATTTGTGACTCAATTTTCAAGCATAATTTTCATCGCACCCCCTTCTCCAAGCAATAACAATGTTTTGAATGAAATAGTGATGTACTTCGAAGTTAAAGCTTCTTTACGACTTTAACTATAAACCGACAAATTATCAGCATAAAAATTAAAATTTTGTATGTGACAAACCCATGGGATCATTAGTAATTATTAAACTTGTTATTAATTTAGATCTGGTAATTAATAATAATCAAATACATTGAGAAGTACTGATATATTTATAAGTATATTATATGTATTTTATATTTTGTTATATCAGAATGTGATTTGCTTTGCTTCCTTGCAATGAATATTTTTTCTTAAATCTCTTATTTTTGACTTTTCGATATGCTTGCACTCCCCTGGTATGCTTATCTTCCCTCCCCTTTAGGGGGACGTGCCCCACAGTTTGAGAAACGCTGATTTATACCAAACCCAGATCAAGAACCAAGTGAAAGAACTCTATTCCAATGTATACTAAAAAATTTACTAAGTTAACTTTAATGTCCTGAATGTGTTCCAGATTAAAAATAAAGTATTATTTATCAAAATTATAAGTTTTGTATTAAAAATATAAACAAAATTATTCATTTAGGTAGATGAAGCAATGAGACGGCCACCTTCCTTAGAATACGAAGAATAATTCTGTTTTCTGTTCAAGACCAAGAAAAAATTGTTGCATTCACTTCACATGTCCGGTTCATGCACAAAACAAAAATAAACTGTTGATTAAATGAACCATTCTTGCATACTGCAATATTCCCGACAAAATATTGCAAAATTTGTCGGGAATATTGCATGCAGTGGCGAGATTCGGTTCCTATTTAAGCCTGCGTAGACGGCCACACCCGCGATCAGGACAACTTCCACCGTGCGACGCTTGCTATTTATTACCTTTATTTCCGATATCAATCTAAAAAAATGTTATTCTAAAATTTTTATTTTTTACTTAAAAATGTTTTAACACGTAGCAGTCATCCTTAATTTAATTTTTATAATAATTTAAATGGGCTACACAGAATTTTTACTTTATTTTAAACCTTTCGTAAACCTTCTAGCGTTGTAAGCCCAACGTAACCCTAAAGTTAATTAATTTTCCATGGATCCCCTCAGCAGTCGCAAGGGTACCGCAAGTGTCCACAGGAATCCCTTTTGGAACCTAAGATGTAAATAACATTACGAGCTCGATTGCTTGATTGCATGATACTCATAAATCAAGATTTAAATCATGAAAGGTGAATAATTCCAGATATGTTTCGTGGACCTTTTCAAGCAATAGCAAAAGTGTGTTGTTACTCAAAGGTCTTATTTCGAAGGAGGGTGTATTTCAGCAACTTAATTGGTAATATTTTTTATGCTATGGACTAAGTTCTGGAATTTTTGAATCCTACTGCTGAGTATTTTTAAAAAATTTAAGAAATGAGTGATAGTATCAATAGAAAATCTCACAAAAATATCTTCAGTTTTGGGAAAATGCATAGTACTTTGACATAAATTCAATATCCCCTTTTATATAAATTATGTATGCTAAATTAATTCACAAAAAATACTGGTGTTTAATTGTATATTCTTTGTTAGTATATAGCTTTTTTATAAATACACACACACATAAAGCTCTTATTATATTTGTCTTTTTTTACAAAAATAATAGATTATTGTCAATGTTTCAAAGCTCAATTTGATTCCCAAGAGTGCTTTAGTCCTTATTTTAGAGTTAAAGTTTTATCTTTTCAGTGTTAGATTTTTTTATTTTTCATTTTAAAGTGATTTAATTACACATTTCTATAGAATTTTTCCAATGAGATCTCGAAAAAAAATAATTGAATGAAAACTTGTATAGTTCCCAATAAATGAAAACAAATGTAATTTAAGAGTCTGCTACTAATATTATAACTGAACATAAGGAATCAGTTTATATAAGTATTAATAATAAACTACTTTATTTACTGCACAGTCATTTAATATTTTTGTCAATAGTAAATTCTCCTCCGCTATCACAGACTGAATTATTTTTCGTGCAGCATGAATCAACACGAAAGTCTAATTTTATTTCCCATCTTCACTGATCCCAATGAGATCATTACTCTTCAATGGACAATGTTCATTAGAAATAATGTGTACTTATTTTGTTATTGTTGTGCATTTCGTCTTCCTTATCGTTAATTGCATTGAGAGGATGCTGCTAGATGCCACAGTCGTTACTTAACTGTCACTGTAATGAATTTACATCGCTACCTGTTTGAGAAAATTGCGCGATCACGTCTTGTTGTTAGGCAGAGCGATCCCACGTTAATGAAGGGTTGAAGTTAAGGTAGAATAATGAACGTTAAACTAAGGACTGGTTGCGTGATGCACTGAATCAACACAAACTAACACTTTCCTCTCGTAAGCCACTCTTTTTTAACACGCTTTTATAAGTTTCACTTGTATGTAATGGAATCTTTGGACTCTATTTTTACCCACTTTAAAAGGTCAGATTAATTCGAAATTTTGCACACTTGTCAAGGATCGATGACAATACAATAATTTCAAAATTTTGTTCCATTGTCCTGATCAAAATCGTCAAAAATATTGATTTTAAGGATTTCCAGGATTGGGCGACTAATTCTTTATATCTTTTCCAGATTTGGCGACTAATTGCATATACCATTTCCAAATTTGGCAACTAATCACATATTAAATTTCCAAAATTGACGACTTATTTCAGATATGGTGACTAAAACACCCTACCCTTAAAAAGGTGCAATCCTAACAATGAAAACGCTTGTACAAATAAGACAAACAAAAAAAGTAGTGTTTATCTGAGAAAGGAAAAAAAACTCGTGCCTGTGATGACGCGTGTTTTTTAATTTTTTTTTTAAGTATAATTTATTTTAACACACTTTTATTTGCTTCACCTGTATGTAACGGAATTTTTTAACTCGGTTTTTACCCAATTTAAAAGGTCCGGCTAATTTGGAATTTTGCCCATTTGTTGAGGACCGATGACAATGCAATAATTTAATAATTTTGTTACATTGCCTTGATTAGGATCATCAGGATTAATGGTTTCCCATTTCCAGATTTGCCGACTAAAAGATTAAGTTACAACCCTAAAGCGAAAACACTCATGGTTGATGCAAATATAACAAACAAACAAAAATGTTATTTATGTGAAAAAAGGAAGGATATGTTGGTTGATCCTACATTTTACAAACCAAGCGGTATCGATGCAGTGATGGGATGCCAATGGGTATTCCAGATTCTAAAAAAATGACGCAATTAAGTTTAATTCCTCAATGAATAAATGATAGATGAAAGAACTAAAAAAAGACGCTTTTATTGTAGATCGAACTAAAAAATAAAAAAATGAATTATAGTTCAAAGAAACTAAAAAACACGCTTTTATAGTTAATGGATTCTTAATATAAGAAAAAAATGGTTAACGAAAATATTAATGTCGTTGTGGTAAAAGCGTGGGGTGCTTTGTACAATATTTTTTTTACACTAACTCTGAAATTCTAAATAGAATTAGCAAGAATTGATAACAATTGATATCGAATACCCCACGCTTTTACCACAATGACATTAATTTTCTTGATAATCATTTTATTCTTATATTAAGAATTATTTTTTACCTTTTAGTTCGATTCACACGTACACACACAATAAAAACGAGTTTTTTTAAAATTCTTTAAGCTATAATTTATTTTATACTTTTAACCAATTGGTTTAATGATTAATCTATCAATTGTTGAATAAGCTCGTTTTTTTTCTATTAATTTATTTCTCTTGAACATTATATGGGGTATCCATAGGTTTAGATGAAACATAAACTCCCCCAAGTGTGCTGTGAAAAACTTAGTGCAGTGTTTCTCAAAGTGTGGGGCGCGCCCCCTGGGGCGCGGTGACCCAAGGGGGCGCGAGCGTATCCGAAAGTTTAAGATTTAAAAAAAAATAGCAGGAAGAGAAGTAAAACTCAAAGTAACTTTCTTCCATAATAAAAAAAAAATACACACCACAACAACACTGACATAATTTATGTTTTATTATCTGGCTTTTGTCCGTCATCAAATAACTATCTTTGATCCCAAAACCAAATTAAAGAAAAAAAAACATTTTTGTTTTATTTGCTGTATTTTCTCAATGAGATTTTTATTACGTTTTAACATAAAATATTACTCATTAAAAGAAAAACGAAACCCAGACCCTGAGAAAATTCTAAGAAGATAAAACAATTCACCACTGTAATTATTATTGAAATACTGTACATTATAGTTGTAGAAAAAGAAAAGGAAGTCAGGATTCACTTTTCAGCCAGGCTGCATAGTACGCTTGCTAATCTTTGATTGACCTTCAATCTTTATGGTATGGTTATTATCAATATTAGTTCCCTCCCATCTTTTTATGCGTTTGCTTTTCGCTTAGGGAAATTGTAAATAATTGAGTTTTGCGATATTGGAAAAGAATTGATTGGTTTAACATTTCTGTAGGATAATTGAAAAGTGTCTGATTTGATGTCCTTTATTATGGTCTTGTACTTGCTTTTGAAATCATTTTAGTTGAGTTTTATTGGATTTTTTTCTCAAATCATCAAATAATTGAATAGTCATTGAAAGAAGGTAAGTATACTTTCTATAAATTAAAATATTCACTAGAATTCCGATATGTATCATGTACAGTAAAAATAATTCTAAACAAATGATTGGGGTGGACTGAGTCCCCCCCGCACTACCATTAATGTTAGTATCGAGTACGCGCGCCTGCTCCGGGTTAAAACATTTTGAAGTCTTCTCGCTTTAAATGTTAAAAAGTAACACAATTATTCTTCATCGGAATTTTATATTCTTTTTCATAATTTAACATTAATTCTAAATACTAATTGTGTGAGGTTTAAAATTACAGTTCTTTAAACAGTTATTTACAATTATAGCATTTATCTAAAAAAATTTTTACATTTTTGTATACTATGTCGTGTGTGTGTGTGCACACAGTTTTTACTTCCTCCTTACAGTTCAGCTATTATATCAAGAATAATGTTTTATTTTTTAAAAAATGAACTCAAAAGTGCGAAGAGTCGGTGTTTCAGCCAGTACGTTTGATGTATCAGTACTGAAGAAGTATTTTATAAATAATTTCTTATTACTGAATTTGGCCGCGGTAGCCGAGTGGTATAAGTATCGGATCGTGGCTTGCCTTGTCACGAGTTCGAGCCCAGTTACCGCGAAGACCCGCCGTGTAGGGCAGCGATGCACGTTAAATTTGTTGAGAGTTGAAACGTTTTCCCCGTTGGTGTGGTGTGGTAGTTAGAAGAGAGTGGTGCCAGCTCAGGTGTCATCCACGTCACTTGACCATGGTTCAAAATTACGTGGTCCGTCGTCAAAAGCCCTCGTGCAGCTGAACAGTGCGACGTTAATATTCAATCAATCAATCTTATTACTAAATTAAGATCAAGTTTAATAATTATTAGGGACTTCTACGGGCTTGTCTTGTAGAGGAAAGTTTTTCAAAGGAAGGTTTAATATCAGAAATTGACACTTAAAGAGTTATTTTTCTATATTTAGCTGAGATCTATATTTTGTCTTCAAGGCATCCACTGCAGAAAATCCGGTTTGAAAAAGGTAGGATGTTGAAAATGGTAATTGTTAGACATTTAAAAAAATCGGATCCAAATTTTTATGATCTCCTTGTATTTTCCAATCCCGTTCCATGATCTCAATGAAAGTAAGCACACCGATTCGAACCCGATCTTTTTGAGTTTCGTGATTTGAGGTTGGCAGCAACTGCCATGCAAATCGAGCTAGTATTTAAACTCGGCTCATGTTAGTTTATAAAAAGGAAGGAGAAACGGAAATATAAGAAGTGAGTGGTTTAACTCTTGAGGAGAGAACAACTGGTTGGCAATGCAACTGCAGGTTGCATCACCATTTTAGATTAGAGATTAGTTTTACAAATACAGTACAGTCCCGCTAATCCGAACACGGCTAATCCAACATCCGGTTAATCCGAACGGCTCCGCGGAAAATTTTTTATAATTTTAAGGACGAAAAAAAAAAAAAATCGGTGAATATTTCAATATAAAACAGTATAAACCTTAATTCAAAACAGTTCTTTATTTAATATTCACGCACTGTACATCAAGTTATGGTACAAATTTTAAAATGGAATAAACTACAGAACAGAACCACTAATGTTTAGTGTGAAAATTGTACAACATAACCCGTACTCCCAGTTCAAATAGTGATTTCGCTGTTACTCCGGCTAATCGAACAATCACGTAATCCGAACAGGGGTCGGTCCGATATTGTTCGGATTATCGGGACTGTACTGTATTAGAAGACGGTTCGAATCGGATGTCTCTGGTAATGTTGCTTTTTGAACTTATTGTTTTTATCGCTCCAATAATGAGCGCAGTGACTTTATGATTGATTATTAAAGGCCAATTTTAAAGAAACTGTTTTTTCGTCTTCATGCCTCCTCGACACATAAATTTCACTGCTAGCTTTTGAAAAATTTAAATTAGTTTACCAATAAAGTGTAACAAATTTGGTTATGGGCCCAGTCCATGTACTGTGTCGAGACAGACTAAGCAGTTAAACCAGGCCATGAACTTTGTCTATTTAAATACTGTTCCAGTCTCGAACTATTTTTATGAACTCTGTTGCTAGTACGCTAAATCGAGTAACATATATGGAGTTTAACAACCAGATATCAGTGTTGACTCCAAATAACTGGAACACGTGGAAGCATGATATGCAAGTACTCTTAATGCATTATGGTTGCTGGCAGTTTATAATACAGACCAAGCCAGAGCAACCTGATGAAGAGGCAACATACAAGGAAAAATTAGATCTACAACTTCGTAAGGATAGATGTTATACGTTGATCTATACTAACATCAGTTCAGATTTGAAAAAATCTGATAACGGAAAACTGACGGAGTAGCGGCATGGAAGATATTAAAAAAAGATCACTTCGAACCAGTCACAAAAGCAAGAGTAATTCAACTACTAGATCAATTTTTTGGAACAAAAAAAATACCAACCAAGGGGAAGATGTTGGAATCTTCATATCTCGTGTAAAGACAGCGGCAACCAGACTACAGAAGCGGGTCATAAATTGGACGACCTGTACATGGGATTACAATTAATAAGGTGGCTTCCTCCAGGAATTCCAATCTACTGTGCAACAAATCTACAGATGGAAAGAAGAGGACTTCAGAGTTGTAAAAATTGAGCAGAGCAGCTGATATTAAGAAGCCAATCGTCTTCAGTTGATGAAACAAGATTTGGAGAAAGCGGGGAATGCTTACTTGAGCAGTTTCACTTCGAAGAAGTCGAAGACGCGTTACCTGGTGCTTACAGCTGCGGCTCATGGAATCAATTGGCAAGAATGATTACCAAAAGAAAGGTGGTAAGGTATTTAACTGTAAAACTATTAAAAATGTTAAACAATCTATTAAGACTATAGGCCCGTATTATGTATGTAATAAGTACGGGCATCTTAAAAATAAACTGTAAAGAGAAAAAAAGTCTCTACCAAAATCTCCTTCAACTGTAAATGAAACTTTTAACACAGAGTTTGATAAAGGTCTTTGGGTAATAGATACTGCTGCCACGAGTCATTTTTGTAATGACAAGAGTTTATTTTTTTTAGATCTTAAGCCGATAACTAACATGAAAATGTCGTTAGCAACGGAGGATAAAAGTTGTCCCGTAGAAGGAATCGGTACACTTAGATTTCGGGTAAAATATAAGGGGAGTTTTCATGAAATAACTTTGACTGATGTATTATTTAATCTAAGTTGAGGAGAAATTTATTATCCGGTTCAGATTAGAAAGTAAAGGCGCGCATTTTTTTTGTGGGTACTAAAAGGTAAAGATTAATGTTTTAATAAAGACTGGATAAAATTGTTCTCGGCGACACGCCATGAAAATTTGTATTTCTTTAAGCCGGATCATTTATATTATACCAAAGAGTAAAAGAAAGTAGTTTTTAGTGATGTAACCGCTAAAACAAAAAACGGATCAATAGAAATATGGCATCAAAGAAGCTTTTGTCATGTTAATAACGATTACTTGGTAAAAACTAGTAAAAATGATAGCGTAAAAGGTCTCCCACGCTTAAATGATAATGGTAAGACTCATTGTATACCGTGTAAATTAGCAAAGTCAAAGAGAGTTTCATTCAAAAAGACGGGGGCCGTAAGATCAAAACGCCCATTGGAATTGTTGCATATGGACCTCTGTGGTCCAATGCCAACTGAAAGCCAAGGCGGTAGTAAATATTTCTTGAGTATAATTGACGATTATTCAAGAAAGGTGACTGTATTTCCCATCGAAATAAATCTGACGTATTTCATACGTTTATAAGATTTCAGAAACGAGCAGAACGTTTTCTAAGTAAAAGGTAATAGCAGTTAGAACTGATGGCGGACTAGAATTTTGTAATAAGGATATGGATAATTTCTTGACAGGAGAACTGGGTATAAAGCATGAGGTAACAAATTCATATACGCCAGAAATGAATGGGGTCGCGGAGAGATTCAATTTGACCGCTCTAGATGGCATCAAAACATTGCTTAAATCTAGTGAAGTTCCCCATAAGTTTTGGGGAGAAGCATTACTTTGTTTCACTTATGCGTGGAATCGAATTTGTCACAAAGACAGTAACAAAACGCCTTTCGAAAAATATTCAGGTAGAAAACCATCGGTATTGCATCTAAAACCTTTTGGATGTTTGGCATACGCTGGTGTAGAATAGCTGGTAGTATACGAAGTGCTTTTGTTTTCAGTACAGACAATTCCTCATCCACCTCTACCCCAAATTCAAAAGAGATTTATTACAAAATTGCATTTTAATTTTCACTGGATGTGAAATCTATGAAGATTTCTTCTTCGGAAGTTGAGACCCCTTCTGGAATATCTTGAAATAAATCCTAATCCACTCGTAACTTGCTACCAAGCTGTCCTCATCCAGAAAATACTTTTTTAAAATTCTTTGCCAACATAGCTAAATGATTTTTACATGTTTTAAAAACCACTTTCACATGTTGTTCTACAGATTTGTAAGTTTTTAACACATATCGAGCTGGGGCTTTTTTCCACATCATTTACTTCAGTAGTGGTAAATCCAAAATTTAAGTATTTTTGAGAAGATCGCCTTGATTTAATTTTCGGAATCATGCTCGTTCGTCTGTGTACTTGTCGATTCTTTATTATGGTCGAATGTTTGCTTACGACTTAAAAATGTATGTATGATATTGTTTTAATCTACTGCCGTAAATACTTAATTACCGTGAATTACAATTAACGTGGAAATTAAAAAAAATATACATTCAAGCTGGATTCGGTAGCTATAGGAGTATCGAGTCGACCAAAACTGACTGGAATTGTACGCGGAAAAGCATTTTTACATGTTTTGCGCAGACGTCCGATAGGTTGTCCAGACTCACGCAAACGTACCCTATAATGCCAGATGTGATGGATATGATAGAGAGCGACATTGACTAGACTATTTTTCTAATGACGTTTGTACTTTGAGAATTGAATATGCTGAAGGAAATAAATCTTTAATTAAATACATCATTTTGCGATCTGTTCCAATTTAAAAATTAGAAAAGAAAAAATAACATAATTCTTTAAGTAATATATATTTTAAATAATTTTCTTAAAATATATATTACTTAAAAGTTACATATACACAAAATTTAATATACTTATCGTATTAATTTGTACGGTTTATAATTAAAGATCGTATTGTAACTTTGGCGTCTCTCTCTCTCAAAGTGCATTTTTATTGCAGTAAATACATTATTGTTGTACGGGGCAAGACAAAAATTATGATTGAAAATTGGGTCGCCAGTATTGAAAGTTTGTGAAACACTGCTTTTAATGTATGAGTGGAAAGTACTGAGTATTTTATGACTAATTAATTAATACTAAATTAAGAACAAGTTTAATAATTATTAGCTACTTCCATGGTCTTGTCCTACAGAGCAGAGTTTTTGAAAGGAGTTTTAAGATAAGAAATTGACCCTCTGAGTACATTTTATATATTTAGCTGATATCTATATTTTTGTCTTCTAAGCAACCACCGCATTTTGTAATATGTTCCAATTTAAAAATCAGAGAAAGGAAAAATAACTTAGTAATTATCCTATTAACTTTTTTGCTTAAAAGTAACATATACAAAATTTAATACTTATGTCATGAATTTGTACGGTTTATAATAAATATTGTTGCTTTATCGTAAAAGTGCATTATTATTTGCATTCAGTAAATTATTATGTATAAGGGGGGGGCGATAAAAATTGTGATTGAAAAGGGGGGCGCCAGTATTTAAAGTTTGAGAAGCACTGACTTAGTGACATGCATGTTCAATGAATCACGAAGACTACAAGAGATAAAGTTACGAAGACCTGCTCGATAGAGTAAATTGCCAGAAATCAAACTCTTCTCTTATATATGGGACATATATCTTTTAAAATTTCCTATACAGCTTATTGTGATCTTATATAATAAAAAGATATTTCAATCATTTTGTAGAAACACAAAATAATTTTTTTTTGTTAAAAACAATTTTGTTTCTGTTTAATTTAATTTGGACATAATTTTAAAGTATCATAATACAAACTTATGTTTAGGAGCCATTTTTTAAAGAGCATCTGTTAAATATGTAAAAAATATTTTTACGCATGTAAAAAATACTCAAAATATAGTGAACCTATTTTTTTGGTGAAATATTTTAAAAAGGTTTCCTTAAACAATTACATAATTTTTATAATTTTGAAAATTTCTATTTTTTTTACACATTTTAATGCATAAAACTACTTTTTTTTTAAAAAAAAAAAACTATGTTCTATACTTCGACTGAAAAGGTCAGGTTCACTATATGCGTAGGTATCTTGTATAGGAGTATAAAAAATTTGGAACTATATACTGCAAACGATTATGCTTTGGAGGAAAAATGAAAAAATTAAACATTTGTAAATGTTTTTTTACATTTTTGTCAGTTCCTCTTTTATATATATATTAAGGTTATTTTATCAACGAGCATATAAGTGTTACACATTTTTAAATTCAGAAATATTTGCACCTTTTTTAATACATCTGGTTCCCTTAATTCTCAGTTTTAACCATGACCGCCACCGCAAGTTAATGGTCAGGGACATAGATTCAATATGTTTTGGTGTTTTTTGTATAAGAATTCTCATTTAACAAAATATTTAACATTTAATCCGAACATCCTTGCTTTTCGGTCATTGCAGACTTTTCGTTGCTAGAACTCTTAAGGAAAACAATCGACGTAAGTGCATTTTGTTATGGAAGAAAATTTTCTTACGTAAAGGGTAGTCGTTCAAGCCTAGTGGTCATAGTCATGGATTCACGGCCTGAGTGCAATTATTTCCAGCTCATTTGCTACTGAAGATCCTCCATGTAGAGGGGACTAATGCTCATTAACCCTCTGGGTAATTAGCTTCCTCCTGAAAAGTTATTTCGAAAGCGTTTACTGTTATTTTGCCGTTCGCTTTAAAAATGCAACAGTCTTCTTTCATTTCCCCCTCTTAAAACTTGGGAGGTCGAAAGGGGACAATTTTATGACTCAGTTCGGTCCCTTTGTCAAGTAAGAACCAAGATATCAATCGTTTACAGCTAGCTGTTAAGTTGCCTTGGGCAATCTTGTATGTTGGTCGTTTCCTTTATACGTTCAGTCACAGTAAAATTAAAATAAAATGAAGGGTAAAAAAAAGGAAAAAATGAAATAGTGTGTTAGAAGTTGAAAACTAATTATATTTTCTTCAAACAAAATTTATTTTTCTGTCATTTTTAAAAATTAATATATATACAGGGTGTTTCAGCTAAGATGTTACAAACTTCTAGGAGAGGTAGGGGGAAAACAAGACGACTCGAAAGTATATAGGTAATGCTGGGTCGGAAATGCTTTCCTAAGGCTCCACGCGCCGACAAAATTTAGGGTGCAAAACTTCAACTGGTCTTAAAAACGGGAAAAATATTCAAAACGCTTTGGGTTTTGGTCAAAATTATTGTTATTATTTATTATTATTTCATAAAAAAATTCTGAGCAATATTGCTGCTAAAACATCGCTAGGGGCGCTTTAGACTTTGGAACGCTAGGAAAAAATATTTTTCAATATTTTTAAAGTTTTTGATGGTTTTCATAAGTTGAAACTTTAACTTGAATTTTGATACCAGATTTGGTATCCTCCGGGGAAAATTGATGTAAAAATTGAACATTGTTCAGGGCACTTAAAGCACAAACGGTGCTAAAAACGAGCAAAATGTTGGATTTCGGTGCGGTTTGCGCGAAAAGCATTCCTTACTGACTAATTTGTTCGAAACATATTTTAACATTGTTGCCAAATTTAAAACCAGAGGTGCTTCAGACAAGTAAAAAAGCATTTCCGACCGACCTTTCCTATGTGATTCGAGTCATCTAGGTGTACTCTTCCACCAACGAGGTAGAGTTCACCTAAACGACTCGGAATAACATAAAAAAGTGGTCCGGAAATGCCTTCCTGAAGCAGTAAGACCATCGAAAGCCTGATACGTAGCCCAGGAATTGCGGGTATCGTGGCAGTGAATAAAGCGAGCAGGGTTCTCGGCGAAACTTTTAGCGAGAGAGTGTTAAAGGCAGAATATGTAAATTTCACCGTCGAGAGTTGAATTAGCCGCCAGAGGGACAGAACGATAAGAAGGAGTCCGCTGGAAGGAAGCTTTATTTCCATCGCACACAGACTGGCTGTACGATGGCAGAGTACACGAACGCAGAGAAAGCAGATATGATTCTAGTGTACGGGGCCACGGATTGCAAAGGTCGAGCCCCTCAGAGGTTGTACGCCGAAAGGCATCCTGTAAGGTGGACTCCTGCTCATACCATGTTTGCTCGCCTACACCAGCAATTATGTGAGACCGGTTCATTCCAGAAGGCAGCACATAATCGAGATCGGACGGCACGTACCGAATTGAACGAGGGAAATTGTACTAGATATGGTAGAGACCACTCCCAGTTTAAGTACACGGTATCGCTAATGAAATCGGGATTTCATACAGTAGCGTTTGGAGGATTCTCGATGATAGTGCCCTGCATCCATTTCACTACCAGCGCGTCCATTCACTAAAAAGAATGTGACTTTGCACCTCGTCAGGCCTTTTCACAGTGGTACTTGCAGCAACGAATTGCAAATCCCTTTTTGCAGCCTCCGTGTTGTTCACAGATGAGGCGTCTTTTTCGAGAGGGGGGTATTTTCAACACCCATAACAGCCACTCGTGGGCAGCAGCGAACCCACATGTAACACGTACTCGGGCTGCACAGGATCGTTTCCTGGTTAACGTATGGGCTGGCATTCTAGGGGATCATCTAATAGGACCCTTCATTCTGCCTGATCGCCTGACTGGTCCACGCTACCTGATATTCTTGGAACAAGTTTTGCCAGAGTTATTGGACAGCGCACGTTACCGCTGCGACTCGTACTTCCATGTGGTTCCAGCAAGATGGAGCCCCCGCAAATTTCAGTATTTCTGTTCGGAATCACTTGGATGCAACATGTGGTGAACGATGGATTGGCCGTGGAGGTCAGTGCATTGGCCTCCCCGATCGCCAGATCTTTCCTGTCTGGATTATTTCTTCTGAGGGCAAATGAAATCCTTGGTGTTCGAAAACACCCGTAAACAGCGCCGAGGAACTTGTAGCACGCATCATTGCAGCAGCCGGGAAATACGAAACACTCCAGAAATGTTATCGAATGTTCGACGCTCCATGAAGCGAAGATGTGAAGCCTGCATCACATGCGGCGGGCGTCAGTTCGAACACCTCCTTTGACAGCAGTTTTTCCTTCTTTTCTTTACTTTTCTTTTATGATTATGCATAGCAGTTAGTAAACAGCTTTTTTCCTCCTATTTTGAGTCTTTCCTTGTGTTTTTTACCCTCTTTTTTACTAAAATTTTTGCTATAAAATTACTTTTTTTTGCAACACAGACCAACTCGAATCTCATTTAGGAGGAAAATTGCTAGTAATTATTCGGCTTACACCCAACCACAAAATTATCCAAATGAGTTTTCAAGTTTGCAATGTCTGAAAGCGCCCTCTGGCTTTGATTAATGGCTACCAAGTCAAAATTTATTTTGAACAAATTAGTCAGTAACGGAATGCTTTTCGCGCAAACCACACCGAAATCCAACATTTTGCTCGTTTTTTAGCACCGTTTGTGCTTTATGCCCTGAACAATGTTCGATTTTTTACATCAATTTTCCCCGGAGAATACCAAATCTGGTATCAAAATTCAAGTTAAAGTTTCAACTTATGAAAACCATCAAAAAACTTTAAAAAATTTTGAAAAATATTTTTTCCTAGCGTTCCAAAGTCTAAAGCGCCCTCTAGCGATGTTTTAGCAGCAATATTGCTCAGAATTTTTTTTATGAAATAATAAATAATAACAATAATTTTGACCAAAACCCAAAGCGTTTCGAATATTTTTCCCGTTTTTAAGAGTAGTTGAAGTTTTGCACCCTAAATTTTGTCGGCGCTTGGTGTCTTAGGAAAGCATTTCCGACCCAGCATTGCCTATATACTTCGAGTCGTCTTGTTGTCCCCTACCTCTCCTAGGAGTTTGTAACATCTTAGCTGAAACACCCTGTATATATATATTGATATTGCGATTTGAACCAGAAAAAAGCATCCTGTATTCATTTTTGAATATGAGAGTAGGAAAACGCGCTCACTTTCCTGTTTTTTAAAAAAGTAATGAGGTAAAAAGAGCGAAGGTCCTATCTCTTTTTTAAACAATAACACAATAAATGGTGCATACGGTGATATACATACGATGATTATATTTATGAAATAAAACCGATCTTTCTCTATTCAATTATATTTTAAATTTAAAATAACATAAAAAAGGATTTCACACACAATACTTTTAATTTATTTTAATTAAAATCATGTAAATGATATTTTTATGTTAACTGAATATTTTTCGGAAAAAATCTAAATTTTAATTCCTAGTGTTCTCCTTTTCGAACTTCGTGTATTAAATAAAAATTTCTTTTCTACATCGGCATTTGTGATGGACATAACAAACATTCAGTCAATAATTTTTAATTTTAATGGGGGATATACATCTTCAAATGCGCATGACAGTACTTCTAACCATTTTCTACTCAAGTTAAATTTCTTATCTTTCTGTTTCTTTTATTACAAGGAAAAAAATGTCACACATCGATAACTACATTTTTCACACAGTTCAGTCATTACAAATTCTATTGTGAGAAAAGTTCTCCCTAATTAATTTTGTCTTTCAAAGCAGTACACTTAAAACAATTTTGTGGAGTGAAGTTAACCGACAGTTCCACAATGTATCCATACCAAATTTTAAAAACAATTTTAACATTTTGAAATGTATCCTGTATTAAATTTTTTGAGCATACACAAACATTTCCTGCTGTAGAAGACATAGTATGAGATGTGGTATGTGGTTTTGAAAGAATGTCTTCGTACGTGTAGACTATTTTTGAAAATTTATATAAATATCACTAAAGAGCTGATCATATAACTGCAAATAAGCCTTATGTTAATGTGTGCTGGTACCAAATAAAACACTTTACAATATTAAACAACCTATGGGTTTATATTCAGTATCAAACTATTCGCAAAATAGCTTACAACTTTTATTCAAATTGTAAAGAAACTGAAATATAAATATATCTTAATGCAGTCAAAAATATTCATAATACACTGGTGTGCAAAAAATAAGGACGAGACGGTTTTTTCAATATAACTTTGTACAAAAGCTTTCCAAATCAACACATTTAATACCGTAAGATCCCCAATACGTAAGGACATGTGTAATGTAAGCAACACTTACTAAAAGAGAAATCAGAGGGATAAAAAAGAAAGTTGATTGAAAAAGTAGCATGGAGCGCAATGTGACTGAAGGCTGAAACATCCCTGTGATGGGTGTCCATCAAGAAACATCCGGTCTTTAGTAGGGGATATGATCTCCCCTGACTGCTAGGCAGGTTTCACAGCATCTGCCAATGCTGAGAATGAGAGTGTCAATGAGTTGTTGAGGCATTGCTGCTCATTCGTCTTGCCGCGCCAATCGAAGCTCCCGAATCGTTACTGGTGGTAAGGTACGAGCTGCCAAGCGTCTGCCTAGAAAATCCCATACATGCTCGATGGGATTGAGATCCGGGGAGCGTGCCGGCCAATCCATACGTTCAATATCCTCACTGTCTAAGAGCTGTTCGGCAGCTACTGTGCAATGACATGGGGCATTGTCGTCCATGAAAAGGAACTGCTGACCCATAGCGCCTCTAAAAAGACGCACATATGGAAGAAGCTCCGTTAACTGAACCTGCGTCGAAGATGTGAAGGTCTGTACGACTACCAAGCATGATGCCTCTCCAAACGACAACACCGTGGCCTCCATACCTGTCCCTTTTAATGATGTTCGAGGGATTTTTGCGGCTTCTCCGTTCTCTCCAGATGCGTATGCGATGAGAATCGCTACTCAAACTGAATCTGCTCTCATCTGTAAAGAGTACTCGTCCCCATTAATTGTCTCTCTAATTCCGGTGTTCCCGGCACCACAGAGAACGTCTTCTCCAATGGGCAGGCGTTAAAGGTACACACCGTACAGGGCGTCGTGCAAACAGACCACCACCGTGCAGTCTTCTGGCCACGGTAAAACGCGATATCGGTCGTCCAGTAGCCTGTGTCGTGTGTATAGCGATTTCTCCCGCTGTCTGCCGCCTGTTTCTTCTGGCCTGTAAGACAATGTACCGGTCATCTGCGGGTGTGGTTCCTCGTGGACGACCACTACTGAACCCCCGGATAGCTGCTCCTGTAGTTTTAAATTGTCTCCAAAGTCGTGAAACGATGCTGTGAGCGATTCCGAACTCTGCAGCCACACTTGTCATACTGCGGCCTTCTTCCAACTTCCCAATGATTCGACCTCGGGTAAAAGCATCCAGATGTCGTTCACAGATTGATTATTCGCCATTTCTCGCTGAACCAGCAACTCGGTGTGCTTTTAACTGCTATACGGCGTGCAATCTCTTTGCAAGAAATACTGATCTTACACCGACAACATGCTTTATACTACTCAGACACTCCCCCATTACGTCTACCTGCATATCTGCGCATGTGCTACCGTACATCACCTTACTTAATCTCCTGATTGGTCTTTCTGTCCGCTGTGCCTCTTCGTTCAGCTGATATGCTATTTTTTCGACTTCGTCCTTAATTTTTGCATACCAGTGTATGTAAATATCCTATTCCTCCACTTATTTCAGTACATTTTAAAAACGGTAGCTGAATGCAATTTTTCATTTTTATAAACGAGGCATAAAAGCTCACACAGTCGTAAAAATGTCTTTATCATTTTTAAATATACTACTATAAAACGTATATGGATTGTTAGATCAGTTCTAAAATCCTAAAAGCTTTTAGAGGATCAAAAAAGATTTAATTCTGGATTGATCAAAATTTTAATATAATACACAAATATACATGTTATTAAGCAAATACATTTGAAAATCAAACTTTCATCTGAAATAAACGTAATTGAAAGAAAATGTTAAATTGCAAATGAGTGGAAATACATGTTTATCTAAGGGGAATCCCCAAAGTGAGGCAATCCTCAAACTTAAACTCAGTGGCACAACAATCCATAAGGGCCAGGAACTACTGTGCCCATTCCAATATACCTGACCATTGGGCGCTGAGGTGCATGAACAGATGTCCCGATTTCGTGGTCTGTCTGAAGAAAGATCTTCAGTGCTTAAAACCCAAGCAAGCTTGGTACTCATTTATCGACCCAATGTAGCGGGGATGAAAGGCAGAGTTGACCTTGTCTTGCCCGTTAATAGAACCCCAGACCTGTGGTGTGGAAGCATGATACATTACCACTCGACGCTATTTGCTGAAATATAAAACTTAATAATAGAATCTTATATAATGAATGAGGGAGTCGAAACTTTTTTTTCATATAAACTGTTTAGACGGAAATGTTTAATTATGAACATTTCACAAGTTGCATAAATTAAAATTAACCGTTATAGTTTACATAAATTTTTAACAGTGCAGAAGGTTTATTTTGGCTGCACGAATTAATTTTAAAAGAAATACGGTTACGAAAAAGTAGTACAAATTTATCTAAAGTAGGCTTGGTTACCTTAGATATTGTCAAACACAACAATGTATTGGAAGCGAATTCCACAATTCGTTGTTATAAAAATGTATGGAAAATTACAAGACGTATTTTTGCATTTTGTAATTTATATATATATTTTTCCTGAGAACTTAAAAAGCTAGAGCGTCATCCATCAAAACCGCGGTTCCCTCTGTTTTTCCAGATCGCCCCTGACTAAGCCGGCTCTGCCATAGTAAGTGAAAATGCCGTATTTTGTTTGTCAAGATCATTTTATACGAGACTGCATTTTTCATGTATTTTAAATGGTCGTTTTATTTTTTCTACATCAATATCGTAAAGTCTGAATTTAAAATTACATAAAATTCTCAACATTCGCATCAATGACCATGATAAATTTTATTAGTATATGAATATATCATCCAACTATTACATGACTATTATTAACATATTATTTTAACCATTTTATTAATATTAAGTATAACAAAACGCACACAAATTTTCTGAACTTTAAAATAAATATTTCGAAAACTACTTCAGATATACTCTAAATTTTTCATTCCTACGCTTTAGCTTCTCAGTTTTGCTTCTATGTAAAACTTTATTGTACATTCGTCAATTTTTTAGTATATTTTTTGCTCTTAGCATGCAGTTTACAACTGAATTGTATGACATCTTCGAAATATATTAAAAAATACCAAAAAAGCTATATAATAAAAAATTTGAAATTTATATTATACTCAAAGAATTGCTAGAACTTATGGCAAATAATTTTTAACTGCGCGATACATTTTTTTTTCGAAATTTCAAATGGAATTTTTAACATAAAATTTATAGCTTTATACGGTCGATATTTCAAAAAATATCCAGATTTTAATTACTTATTCAGTTAGCCTTTACAAAAAGATAAATGTTGAGGTATTTTGCATAAATAGATATTTTCGAAGAATAGTTCGAATGTTTTTGAATAGCTCAAATTTAAAATCGATTTTTATGTTTATTTATATGCATAAGTGTCTACTGTAAATGTTTCCGTATATTTTTGATTACCATTTATTCAAACATTCAAGTTAGAAAAAAAATGTGGGAAAATCTTCATTCATTTTGTCTTTAATGTAAACTGAAGTTAAAGCACTTAAAATTCAAATATAATTTGGTGTATTTTAACAATATATAACTAGGCACTATACGTAAACTTCCCTGAACACTTGGGCTTTGAAATAAAAAAAAAACATGAGTAGATCTTAATTAGTTTTTTTTTCTCGTTATTATTTTTATCGAAGTGTAAGAAAATGTTTCAAATTATTTGATGAAGTATAAATTTATTCATTTTTAGTGGTTGGAAAGTTGAAAAGGTTTCAAATTTTAAAGTGTTTGGTGTTTATTTTTTTTTTTTGGCATCTTATAATGAAATAATCATGTGTCAAAAACTAAAAGCATTGATTAAGATAAGAAAAATGAAGCGAAAGAATATACTTTAAAAAAGATAATTTGTCTAACTATATAAAATAGCAGATTGCCCTGACACGCCCCAACTTGTTACAGTTTCAAATTAATATGAAACCAGAAGGGAATTGTAACATATTTTTCTTATGCGTTGGGACTTCTCAAAACTTTTGAAATACAAGCTAACAAACACTTCCTGGGGTCTAAAAGAAATCCCCCCCCACGATTTTTCACGATTGCTCAGGGTCAATACACGGGGTGGGGTTCCCCTGCAAGCCATAAAACTTCCTATCAGTGTCCTGCTGTGTTGCTTCCACTGTCCCTAATTATCTTTCAAGATGTTAAACCTTTAAAGGGGCAAAGGATTTCCGGAAGAGTACGGCTCAACCGCTTTTGAGAATTTACTTGAAGGCAAAAAAAACCCGTGCAGTGCATTTTCGAAACATCTTTACAATGACGAAATTTTCCGTGTGGAACGCTTGGACTTAATTGTATTTGGTCAATTGAAATCGAGAATGGCTTGAATGCATTCTGTGGTTGGACGAATGCCACTTGTAGAAACAAGATATCCGAGGAATCAACTTCAGGTTTAGCGAAAATGCATTTTGATATTTTTAAAACAAGTCCATTTTCCGTGAGTCGTCGGAACATTTCTTTGAGATAAATAATATGCTCATCAAACTGTGGGAAGTTATGATAATGTCATCTATGTACACAAAACAGTAAGGAGATCTCTATACACTGAATCAAGAAACCTTTGAAAGACTTGAGCAGCATTTCTTAAGCAAAAGTCATCAGAAACTCGAAAAGTCCAAAATGTGTGCTGATTGCTGTTTTTCTGGATATCGGATTCATCAATTGGTATATGATGATATGTTCATACGAGATTTAAAACTGAACATATTTGGCATCCAGCTAATTGATGGGTAAAGTCGTGAAGGTGTGTATTTATTGTATAGTTGTCAGGTGGTGTAATGGCACTCTAAAGCACGGTAGGCACCGGTCTCAGCTCCCATCTTTCTTCTTGACCATATGCAAGGGGACTTGCCCAAGGACTATTCAGTGGTCGACAGACACCTTTTTCAAGCATGAATGCAAATTCTTGTTTCATAATTTTTAACATCTCTGGAGATAGTCTCTACAAAACTTAGCTGAAACTGGAGGACACATGTTGTAATAATTGTATGAGTAATATTATGCTTAATCTCTATTTTATTCGAATATTCAATAGTGATGTTTTAAATTCCTCCAATAAAGCTAAAACTTCCAATATATATAGTGATGAATCTAAAGTTGTCAAAGGAAGAGGCTGACACTCGGTTGTTTTCCCAGGACATGCAAGAGAGTTACGGAATCCAGGAGTCGTCTGCGTTTTAGATCAACAAGTAATCCAAAGTGTTTTCAAAACTCCACTCCTAGAATTGACCTTTTGACATCGGTGATAGTGGAACGCCCATGCGAATTGGCGTCTTAACACGAGGTCTAATTTTATAACTTTTGAGCCATAAGTTTTGATAATGGTTGAATTAGCAGCGTAAAGTTTGAAGTCAGATGGGTTTCTTTTCTGCTTGTGTTGGTGGAATGACAGAATAAATCCGCGCCTGTGTCCACGAGATATTGACATTCTCGTTTTTATCAAGAGGATGAGGCGATAACTCCAGCCCGAGTTACTTGCCTCGTTAAGCATTTAGACATTGCCTTTTTCAGTTTACTTTAGACTCCTTAAAACTGCATGGGGCTTATGCATTTTTGAGCTTTGGATCCAAAACGATAATGATACGAGCACAATCTGTTGGGTAGAATTTCTGGACGTACAGCGACTTCGTGAACGATTTCAATGTCTTGGTTTATTATAATTTGGCGTGTAAAAATATATCGATTTGTTGAGTGGGGATTCAATATTTGGCTTCAATGGAACTCAAATGGAAATTATCCTCACAGGAACAAGAAAGTGCGAGAGTGATCTTGTTTATTATTGACGAAATATCTGTAGGAGATTATACACTGATATTATTTATCTACCATTTCACAGCTAAATTCGTTTAAAATTTTGCCTTTCTTACAGAAGAAAAGCTTGAACTTGTTGAGAACCTTAAATTGTTCAATAATGTTTTCAATTATTTCTCAGAAGTTTTGGAACCGGCAACATTTTTCATTTTGGTGCAAAAGGTCGGAAGGATGACGATGGCTTAGTTCTAAATTGCCCGGGCTTTTTCAGTTTCTGTTACGTTTCTTCGGAATCACTTGAACGGTTTTTAATAATGCAGATTTCAAAACAATGTATTTATTCTCAGCAGGAGGATCGGCTAAAATATCTCAATAAATTCAGGATTATGTTTATCTAAAGCTGATAAAACAATGCTATATTTTTGTTTGAGTCTTTGGCGTCGCTTTTTGTCACCTTTTTTCGCAACATCAATAACTACTGATTGTAATAAAGTTAATATTGACATTTCAAACTAATTTGAGAATTAAAGACTCAAGGGCTGTGTGTGGTGATGTCTGTCTAGTAAACGCGTAAATGTCAATGGAATCTTCAAATTCATAATCGAGTGCGTGTACATCCATCTGGGTACAGCGTTTTTTTTAAGAAATTAAGCTCTTTTATGTTAAAGATACTATTAAAATATTCCAAGGGCATCCCCAAGGTATCGATTTGGTCTGATGTTTCCTACTCTAATTATGATAGTGGAGCTTTTTAATGTTAATGCGCAAAAGACTGCTCATTGGAGCGGCACATGTTCGGCGAGTTCAATTTGACTTAACATCGAAACTGCCAACAACGTTGGTAATACCTGTATTGATTTAGCGCTTTACTAAAGGTTTTCGATGTATCATGTATGCCATTTTTGTCGTACTTTTACATTTCACGAGGCAATATAATTCATAAAGATATATTATAACTTACAGTAATTATTTGTTTACTTGATTTCTTTCCTGAACCTGTGAGAGTAAATAGTTGCCATCATAAACAAAAAAAATCCAATGGTAACCCGGAGGACTTCTTAGTTGTCAAGCATGATTATGACATACATAAATAATATTTTATATAACAAAAATATTACCCATTACCACGAAACGTATTCACGTACAACACATGTCCGTATCCATGACACAGCCACATCCTACTTTTTAAGAGCATCAAGTAATACAAAAGGCATGAAGAACAACAAAGATAATAGTAATTTAAGATAATTAACTTAAGTATTTTAATAAATACGTTACACATATTGAAACATGCCACATAAGTTATTTTCCCTGCAACATCACTTTCCTTTTGGAAAAATCTATACAAAGTTTATTTCCCAACGTCAACATGAAAAATAAGACAATGACAACCACAAAAGATGGGAGAAATGTCACCAGATTGGCTATTTTATTACTCTTGATGACAAATTTGTAAGAAAATACGATATCACTATGGAATCATTGAGAATATTATAGGATCAGCCTTCCGGAAATTACCATGCGGCTTTTAGGCTTTTGAAGCAAATAACAGTTGAGTTCAAAAGAGATTGCAGTCGAGATCTGAATCTGTTTAGCGATAAGAAACAAAACTGCGATAAGAAACTGATTTCATCTGTATGAATTCCTGCTAATGGAAATGTTCCATTTCTAGAGCGTTGTAAAGCTTGTTAATAACGAGTGCATTTTGCACTGTTGTAAATTATCTGTTATAATATTTCTCTGTGTATATACGTCGACTTGTCTTCGTGTCGTCATCTGTTTGTCCTTGTCCATTTAGAAATTCTTCATTATTCAAATTATTTACTAGTCGACTGCATTTCCACCATAACTATTTGCAGCATTGTAATTTACATCAAATATCAAAGAAAAACTTATTTTTTAGGATTTTCGTTTTGTATTAAAATATTAATTTTTAAAAACATATTAATCCCTCATTGCTCGTGCGAAAAAATGATCGGAATAACACACGCAGGTATCTCTCT
>BMAU01008110.1:0-32932 GCA_019973935.1 Trichonephila clavipes | reverse complement strand
TGTTCACTGAATCCTCGGTAAGTTGGGTGTCCAGTGTCAAAGCGTCGGTTTTTTTAAAGATGATCTTTCAATTTAAAATAAACTTACAGGAATTTCGCAAAACGGAGACCAGATTTAGATTTCTGGTAAAATTTCGAGTTAAATGGGTCACTTTGGTAAGTTTCTATGGTGAAAAAAAAAAAGTTATTGGCTTGGTCACCGAATCGGCGGTAAGTAGGGTGTCCAGCGTCAAAGCGTCGGTTTTTTAAAGATGATCTTTCAATTTAATAAAAAAGTTACAGGAATTTCGCAAAACCGAGACCAGATTTAGATTTCTGGAAAATTTTCGAGTTAAATGGGTCACTTTAGTAAGTTTCTAGGGTGAAAAAAAAACGGTATTGGCTTGGTCACCGAATCCTCGGTAAGTTGGGTGTCCAGTGTCAAAGCGTCAGTTTTTTAAAGATGATCTTTTAATTTAAAATAAAAGGTTACAGGAATTTCGCAAAACGGAGACCAGATTTAGATTTCTGGTAAAATTTCGAGTTAAATTTGGTCGCTTTGGTAAGTTTGTAGGGTGAAAAAAAAAAAGTTATTGGCTTAGTCACCGAATCCTCGGTAAGTTGGGTGTCCAGAGTCAAAGCGTCGGTTTTTTTAAAGATGATCTTTTAATTTAAAATAAAACTTGCATGAATTTCTCAAAACGGAGACCAGATTTAGATTTCTGGAAAATTTTCGAGTTAAATGGGTCACTTTGGTAAGTTTCTATGGTGGAAAAAAAAAGTTATTGGCTTGGTCACCGAATCGTCGGTAAGTTAGGTGTCCAGCGTCAAAGCGTCGGTTTTTTTAAGATGATCTTTCAATTTAAAAAAAAGTTTCAGGAATTTCGCAAAACGGAGACCAGATTTAGATTTCTGGTAAAATTTCGAGTTAAATGGGTCGATTTGGTAAGTTTGTAGGTGAAAAAAAGTTATTGGCTTGGTCACCGAATCCTCGGTAAGTTGGGTGTCCAGTGTCAAAGCTTCGGTTTTTTTAAAGATGATCTTTCAATTTAAAATAAAACTTACAGGAATTTCGCAAAACGAAGACCAGATTTAGATTTCTGGTAAAATTTCGTGTTAAATGGTTCACTTTGGTAAGTTTCTAGGGTGAAAAAAAAGTTTTGGGCTTGGTCACCGAATCGACGGTAAGTTAGGTGTCCAGCCTCATAGCGTTGGTTTTTTTAAGATGATCTTCCAATTTAAAATAAAAGCTACAGGAATTTCGCAAAACGGAGACCAGATTTAGATTTCTGGTAAAATTTCGAGTTAAATGGGTCGATTTGGTAAGTTTGTAGGGTGAAAAAAATTATTGGCTTGTTCACTGAATCCTCGGTAAGTTGGGTGTCCAGTGTCAAAGCGTCGGTTTTTTTAAAGATGATCTTTTAATTTAAAAAAAACTTACATGAATTTCGCAAAAAGGAGACCAGATTTAGATTTCTGGTAAAATTTCGAGTTAAATGGGTCACTTTGGTAAGGTTGTATGGTGGAAAAAAAAAAAAAAAGTTATTGGCTTGGTCACCGAATCGTCGGTAAGTTGGATGTCCAACGTCAAAGCGTCAGTTTTTTTAAATATGATCTTTCAATTTAATAAAAAAGTTACAGGAACTTCGCAAAACCGAGACCAGATTTAGATTTCTGGAAAATTTTCGAGTTAAATGGGTCACTTTGGTAAGTTTCTAGGGTGAAAAAAAAAGGTATTGGCTTGGTCACCGAATCCTCGGTCAGTTGGGTGTCCAGTGTCAAAGCGTCGGTTTTTTTAAAGATGATCTTTCAATTTAAAATAAAACTTACAGGAATTTCGCAAAACGGAGACCAGATTTAGATTTCTGGTAAAATTTCGAGTTAAATGGGTCACTTTGGTAATTTTTTAGGGTGAAAAAAAAAGATATTGGCTTGGTCACCGAATCGACGGTAAGTTAGGTGTCCAGCCTCAAAGCGTCGGTTTTTTTAAGATGATCTTTCAATTTAAAATAAAAGTTACAGGAATTTCGCAAAACGGAGACCAGATTTAGATTTCTGGTAAAATTTCGAGTTAAATGGGTCACTTTGGTAAGTTTGTAGGGTGAAAAAAAAAGTTATTGGCTTGGTCACCGAATCGTCGGTAAGTTGGGTGTCCAGCGTCAAAGCGTCGGTTTTTTAAAGATGATCTTTCAATTTAAAATAAAACTTACAGGAATTTCGCAAAACGGAGACCAGATTTAGATTTCTGGTAAAATTTCGAGTTAAATGGGTCACTTTGGTAAGTTTCTATGGTGGAAAAAAAAGTTATTGGCTTGGTCACCGAATCGACGGTAAGTTGGGTGTCCAGCGTCAAAGCGTCGGTTTTTTAAAGATGATCTTTCAATTTAAAATAAAAGTTACAGGAATTTCGCAAAACGAGACCAGATTTAGATTTCTGGTAAAATTTCGAGTTAAATGGGTCACTTTGGTAAGTTTCTAGGGTGAAAAAAAAGGTTATTGGCTTGGTCACCGAATCCTCGGTAAGTTGGTGTCCAGTGTCAAAGCGTCGGTTTTTTAAAGATGATCTTTCAATTTAAAATAAAAGTTACAGGAATTTCGCAAAACGGAGACCAGATTTAGATTTCTGGTAAAATTTCGAGTTAAATGGGTCACTTTGGTAAGTTTGTAGGGTGAAAAAAATTATTGGCTTGGTCACCGAATCCTCGGTAAGTTGGGTGTCCAGTGTCAAAGCGTCGGTTTTTTAAGATGATCTTTCAATTTAAAAAAAAGTTACAGGAATTTCGCAAAACGGAGACCAGATTTAGATTTCTGGTAAAATTTTCGAGTTAAATGGGTCACTTTGGTAAGTTTCTAGGGTGAAAAAAAAAAGTTATTGGCTTGGTCACCGAATCGTCGGTAAGTTGGGTGTCCAGTGTCAAAGCGTCGGTTTTTTTAAAGATGATCTTTCAATTTAAAATAAAAGTTACAGGAATTTCGCAAAACGGAGACCAGATTTAGATTTCTGGTAAAATTTCGAGTTAAATGGGTCGCTTTGGTAAGTTTCTGTAGGGTGAAAAAAAAAGTTATTGGCTTGGTCACCGAATCCTCGGTAAGTTGGGTGTCCAGTGTCAAAGCGTCGGTTTTTTTAAAGATGATCTTTCAATTTAAAATAAAACTTACAGGAATTTCGCAAAACGGAGACCAGATTTAGATTTCTGGTAAAATTTCGAGTTAAATGGGTCACTTTGGTAAGTTTGTAGGGTGAAAAAAAAAAATTATTGGCTTGGTCACCGAATCGTCGGTAAGTTGGGTGTCCAGCGTCAAAGCGTCGGTTTTTTTAAAGATGATCTTTCAATTTAAAATAAAAAAGTTACAGGAATTTCGCAAAACGGAGACCAGATTTAGATTTCTGGTAAAATTTCGAGTTAAATGGGTCACTTTGGTAAGTTTGTAGGGTGAAAAAAAAAAGTTATTGGCTTGGTCACCGAATCCTCGGTAAGTTGGGTGTCCAGTGTCAAAGCGTCGGTTTTTTTTAAATGATGATCTTTCAATTTAAAAAAAAAAGTTACAGGAATTTCGCAAAACGGAGACCAGATTTAGATTTCTGGTAAAATTTCGAGTTAAATGGGTCACTTTGGTAAGTTTGTAGGGTGAAAAAAAAAGTTATTGGCTTGGTCACCGAATCCTCGGTAAGTTGGGTGTCCAGCGTCAAAGCGTCGGTTTTTTTAAAGATGATCTTTCAATTTAAAATAAAACTTACAGGAATTTCGCAAAACGGAGACCAGATTTAGATTTCTGGTAAAATTTCGAGTTAAATGGGTCACTTTGGTAAGTTTGTAGGGTGAAAAAAAAAAGTTATTGGCTTGGTCACCGAATCCTCGGTAAGTTGGGTGTCCAGTGTCAAAGCGTCGGTTTTTTTAAAGATGATCTTTTAATTTAAAAAAAACTTACAGAATTTCGCAAAACGGAGACCAGATTTAGATTTCTGGTAAAATTTCGAGTTAAATGGGTCACTTTGGTAAGTTTCTAGGGTGAAAAAAAAAAAACTTATTGGCTTGGTCACCGAATCCTCGGTAAGTTGGGTGTCCAGCGTCAAAGCGTCGGTTTTTTTAAAGATGATCTTTCAATTTAAAAAAAAGTTACAGGAATTTCGCAAAACGAGACCAGATTTAGATTTCTGGTAAAATTTTCGAGTTAAATGGGTCACTTTGGTAAGTTTCTAGGGTGAAAAAAAAAGTTATTGGCTTGGTCACCGAATCGTCGGTAAGTTGGGTGTCCAGTGTCAAAGCGTCGGTTTTTTTAAAGATGATCTTTCAATTTAAAATAAAACTTACAGGAATTTCGCAAAACGAAGACCAGATTTAGATTTCTGGTAAAATTTCGAGTTAAATGGTTCACTTTGGTAAGTTTCTAGGGTGAAAAAAAAGTTTTTGGCTTGGTCACCGAATCGACGGTAAGTTAGGTGTCCAGCCTCAAAGCGTTGGTTTTTTTAAGATGATCTTTCAATTTAAAATAAAAGCTACAGGAATTTCGCAAAACGGAGACCAGATTTAGATTTCTGGTAAAATTTCGAGTTAAATGGGTCGATTTGGTAAGTTTGTAGGGTGAAAAAAAATTATTGGCCTGTTCACTGAATCCTCGGTAAGTTGGGTGTCCAGTGTCAAAGCGTCGGTTTTTTTAAAGATGATCTTTCAATTTAAAATAAAACTTACAGGAATTTCGCAAAACGAAGACCAGATTTAGATTTCTGGTAAAATTTCGAGTTAAATGGTTCACTTTGGTAAGTTTCTAGGGTGAAAAAAAAAGTTATTGGCTTGGTCACCGAATCCTCGGTAAGTTGGTGTCCAGTGTCAAAGCGTCGGTTTTTTTAAAGATGATCTTTCAATTTAAAATAAAAGTTACAGGAATTTCGCAAAACGGAGACCAGATTTAGATTTCTGGTAAAATTTCGAGTTAAATGGGTCACTTTGGTAAGTTTGTAGGGTGAAAAAAAAAGTTATTGGCTTGGTCACCGAATCGTCGGTAAGTTGGGTGTCCAGCGTCAAAGCGTCGGTTTTTTTAAAGATGATCTTTCAATTTAAAATAAAAGTTACAGGAATTTCGCAAAACGGAGACCAGATTTAGATTTCTGGTAAAATTTCGAGTTAAATGGGTCACTTTGGTAAGTTTCTAGGGTGAAAAAAAAAGTTATTGGCTTGGTCACCGAATCGTCGGTAAGTTGGGTGTCCAGTGTCAAAGCGTCGGTTTTTTTAAAGATGATCTTTCAATTTAAAATAAAAGTTACAGAATTTCGCAAAACGGAGACCAGATTTAGATTTCTGGTAAAATTTCGAGTTAAATGGGTCGATTTGGTAAGTTTGTAGGGTGAAAAAAAAAAGTTATTGGCTTGGTCACCGAATCCTCGGTAAGTTGGGTGTCCAGTGTCAAAGCGTCGGTTTTTTTAAAGATGATCTTTTAATTTAAAATAAAACTTACAGAATTTCGCAAAACGGAGACCAGATTTAGATTTCTGGTAAAATTTCGAGTTAAATGGGTCACTTTGGTAAGTTTGTATGGTGAAAAAAAAAAAGTTATTGGCTTGGTCACCGAATCGTCGGTAAGTTGGGTGTCCAGCGTCAAAGCGTCGGTTTTTTTAAAGATGATCTTTCAATTTAAAATAAAAGTTACAGGAATTTCGCAAAACGGAGACCAGATTTAGATTTCTGGTAAAATTTTCGAGTTAAATGGGTCACTTTGGTAAGTTTGTAGGGTGAAAAAAAAGTTATTGGCTTGGTCACCGAATCCTCGGTAAGTTGGGTGTCCAGTGTCAAAGCGTCGGTTTTTTTAAAGATGATCTTTCAATTTAAAATAAAACTTACAGGAATTTCGCAAAACGGAGACCAGATTTAGATTTCTGGTAAAATTTCGAGTTAAATGGGTCACTTTGGTAAGTTTGTAGGGTGAAAAAAAAGTTATTGGCTTGGTCACCGAATCGACGGTAAGTTAGGTGTCCAGCCTCAAAGCGTTGGTTTTTTAAGATGATCTTTCAATTTAAAATAAAAGTTACAGGAATTTCGCAAAACGGAGACCAGATTTAGATTTCTGGTAAAATTTCGAGTTAAATGGGTCGATTTGGTAAGTTTGTAGGGTGAAAAAAAAGTTATTGGCTTGGTCACCGAATCCTCGGTAAGTTGGGTGTCCAGTGTCAAAGCGTCGGTTTTTTTAAAGATGATCTTTTAATTTAAAATAAAACTTACATGAATTTCGCAAAACGGAGACCAGATTTAGATTTCTGGTAAAATTTCGAGTTAAATGGGTCACTTTGGTAAGTTTCTATGGTGGAAAAAAAAAAAAGTTATTGGCTTGGTCACCGAATCGTCGGTAAGTTGGTGTCCAGCGTCAAAGCGTCGGTTTTTTTAAAGATGATCTTTCAATTTAAAAAAAAAGTTAAAGGAATTTCGCAAAACGGAGACCAGATTTAGATTTCTGGTAAAATTTTCGAGTTAAATGGGTCACTTTGGTAAGTTTGTAGGGTGAAAAAAAAAATTATTGGCTTGGTCACCGAATCCTCGGTAAGTTGGGTGTCCAGTGTCAAAGCGTCGGTTTTTTTAAAGATGATCTTTCAATTTAAAATAAAACTTACAGGAATTTCGCAAAACGGAGACCAGATTTAGATTTCTGGTAAAATTTCGAGTTAAATGGGTCACTTTGGTAAGTTTCTAGGGTGAAAAAAAGTTATTGGCTTGGTCACCGAATCGACGGTAAGTTAGGTGTCCAGCCTCAAAGCGTCGGTTTTTTTAAGATGATCTTTCAATTTAAAATAAAAGTTACAGGAATTTCGCAAAACGGAGACCAGATTTAGATTTCTGGTAAAATTTCGAGTTAAATGGGTCACTTTGGTAAGTTTGTAGGGTGAAAAAAAAAGTTATTGGCTTGTTCACCGAATCCTCGGTAAGTTGGGTGTCCAGTGTCAAAGCGTCGGTTTTTTTAAAGATGATCTTTTAATTTAAAATAAAACTTACAGGAATTTCGCAAAACGGAGACCAGATTTAGATTTCTGGTAAAATTTCGAGTTAAATGGGTCACTTTGGTAAGTTTGTAGGGTGAAAAAAAAAAGTTATTGGCTTGGTCACCGAATCGTCGGTAAGTTGGGTGTCCAGCGTCAAAGCGTCGGTTTTTTTAAAGATGATCTTTCAATTTAAAATAAAAGTTACAGGAATTTCGCAAAACGGAGACCAGATTTAGATTTCTGGTAAAATTTCGAGTTAAATGGGTCACTTTGGTAAGTTTCTAGGGTGAAAAAAAAGTTATTGGCTTGGTCACCGAATCCTCGGTAAGTTGGGTGTCCAGTGTCAAAGCGTCGGTTTTTTTAAAGATGATCTTTTAATTTAAAATAAAAGTTACAGGAATTTCGCAAAACGGAGACCAGATTTAGATTTCTGGTAAAATTTCGAGTTAAATGGGTCACTTTGGTAAGTTTGTAGGGTGAAAAAAAAAAGTTATTGGCTTGGTCACCGAATCCTCGGTAAGTTGGGTGTCCAGTGTCAAAGCGTCGGTTTTTTTAAAGATGATCTTTCAATTTAAAATAAAACTTACAGGAATTTCGCAAAACGGAGACCAGATTTAGATTTCTGGTAAAATTTTCGAGTTAAATGGGTCACTTTGGTAAGTTTCTAGGTGAAAAAAAAGTTATTGGCTTGGTCACCGAATCCTCGGTAAGTTGGGTGTCCAGTGTCAAAGCGTCGGTTTTTTTAAAGATGATCTTTCAATTTAAAATAAAACTTACAGGAATTTCGCAAAACGGAGACCAGATTTAGATTTCTGGTAAAATTTCGAGTTAAATGGGTCGACTTTGGTAAGTTTGTAGGGTGAAAAAAAAAAGTTATTGGCTTGGTCACCGAATCGTCGGTAAGTTGGGTGTCCAGCGTCAAAGCGTCGGTTTTTTTAAGATGATCTTTCAATTTAAAAAAAAACTTACAGGAATTTCGCAAAACGGAGACCAGATTTAGATTTCTGGTAAAATTTCGAGTTAAATGGGTCACTTTGGTAAGTTTCTAGGGTGAAAAAAAAAAAGTTATTGGCTTGGTCACCGAATCCTCGGTAAGTTGGGTGTCCAGTGTCAAAGCGTCGGTTTTTTTAAAGATGATCTTTCAATTTAAAATAAAAGTTACAGGAATTTCGCAAAACGGAGACCAGATTTAGATTTCTGGAAAATTTTCGAGTTAAATGGGTCACTTTGGTAAGTTTGTAGGGTGAAAAAAAAAGTTATTGGCTTGGTCACCGAATCCTCGGTAAGTTGGGTGTCCAGCGTCAAAGCGTCGGTTTTTTAAAGATGATCTTTCAATTTAAAATAAAAGTTACAGGAATTTCGCAAAACGGAGACCAGATTTAGATTTCTGGTAAAATTTCGAGTTAAATGGGTCACTTTGGTAAGTTTGTAGGGTGAAAAAAAAAATTATTGGCTTGGTCACCGAATCGTCGGTAAGTTGGGTGTCCAGTGTCAAAGCGTCGGTTTTTTTAAAGATGATCTTTCAATTTAAAATAAAAGTTACAGGAATTTCGCAAAACGAGACCAGATTTAGATTTCTGGTAAAATTTCGAGTTAAATGGGTCACTTTGGTAAGTTTCTAGGGTGAAAAAAAAAGTTATTGGCTTGGTCACCGAATCGACGGTAAGTTAGGTGTCCAGCCTCAAAGCGTCGGTTTTTTTAAGATGATCTTTCAATTTAAAATAAAAGTTACAGGAATTTCGCAAAACGGAGACCAGATTTAGATTTCTGGTAAAATTTCGAGTTAAATGGGTCGCTTTGGTAAGTTTGTAGGGTGAAAAAAAATTATTGGCTTGTTCACCGAATCCTCGGTAAGTTGGGTGTCCAGTGTCAAAGCGTCGGTTTTTTTAAAGATGATCTTTTAATTTAAAATAAAACTTACATGAATTTCGCAAAACGGAGACCAGATTTAGATTTCTGGTAAAATTTCGAGTTAAATGGGTCACTTTGGTAAGTTTCTAGGGTGAAAAAAAAGTTATTGGCTTGGTCACCGAATCGTCGGTAAGTTGGGTGTCCAGCGTCAAAGCGTCAGTTTTTTAAGATGATCTTTCAATTTAAAATAAAAGTTACAGGAATTTCGCAAAACGGAGACCAGATTTAGATTTCTGGTAAAATTTTCGAGTTAAATGGGTCGACTTTGGTAAGTTTGTAGGGTGAAAAAAAAAATTGGCTTGGTCACCGAATCCTCGGTAAGTTGGGTGTCCAGTGTCAAAGCGTCGGTTTTTTTAAAGATGATCTTTCAATTTAAAATAAAACTTACAGGAATTTCGCAAAACGGAGACCAGATTTAGATTTCTGGTAAAATTTCGAGTTAAATGGGTCACTTTGGTAAGTTTCTAGGGTGAAAAAAAGTTATTGGCTTGGTCACCGAATCGACGGTAAGTTGGGTGTCCAGCCTCAAAGCGTCGGTTTTTTAAAGATGATCTTTCAATTTAAAATAAAAGTTACAGGAATTTCGCAAAACGGAGACCAGATTTAGATTTCTGGTAAAATTTCGAGTTAAATGGGTCACTTTGGTAAGTTTGTAGGGTGAAAAAAAAAGTTATTGGCTTGGTCACCGAATCCTCGGTAAGTTGGGTGTCCAGTGTCAAAGCGTCGGTTTTTTTAAAGATGATCTTTCAATTTAAAATAAAACTTACAGGAATTTCGCAAAACGGAGACCAGATTTAGATTTCTGGTAAAATTTCGAGTTAAATGGGTCACTTTGGTAAGTTTGTATGGTGGAAAAAAAGTTATTGGCTTGGTCACCGAATCGTCGGTAAGTTGGGTGTCCAGCGTCAAAGCGTCGGTTTTTTTAAAGATGATCTTTCAATTTAAAATAAAAGTTACAGGAATTTCGCAAAACGGAGACCAGATTTAGATTTCTGGTAAAATTTTCGAGTTAAATGGGTCACTTTGGTAAGTTTGTAGGGTGAAAAAAAAAAAAAAAAAAGTTATTGGCTTGGTCACCGAATCCTCGGTAAGTTGGGTGTCCAGTGTCAAAGCGTCGGTTTTTTTAAAGATGATCTTTTAATTTAAAATAAAAGTTACAGGAATTTCGCAAAACGGAGACCAGATTTAGATTTCTGGTAAAATTTCGAGTTAAATGGGTCACTTTGGTAAGTTTGTAGGGTGAAAAAAAAAAAAAGTTATTGGCTTGGTCACCGAATCCTCGGTAAGTTAGGTGTCCAGCGTCAAAGCGTCGGTTTTTTTAAGATGATCTTTTAATTTAAAATAAAACTTACAGGAATTTCGCAAAACGGAGACCAGATTTAGATTTCTGGTAAAATTTCGAGTTAAATGGGTCACTTTGGTAAGTTTCTATGGTGAAAAAAAAATGTTATTGGCTTGGTCACCGAATCGTCGGTAAGTTGGGTGTCCAGCGTCAAAGCGTCGGTTTTTTTAAAGATGATCTTTCAATTTAAAATAAAACTTACAGGAATTTCGCAAAACGGAGACCAGATTTAGATTTCTGGTAAAATTTCGAGTTAAATGGGTCACTTTGGTAAGTTTGTAGGGTGAAAAAAATATTGGCTTGGTCACCGAATCCTCGGTAAGTTGGGTGTCCAGTGTCAAAGCGTCGGTTTTTTAAAGATGATCTTTCAATTTAAAATAAAAGTTACAGGAATTTCGCAAAACGGAGACCAGATTTAGATTTCTGGTAAAATTTCGAGTTAAATGGGTCACTTTGGTAAGTTTGTAGGGTGAAAAAAAATTATTGGCTTGGTCACCGAATCCTCGGTAAGTTGGGTGTCCAGCGTCAAAGCGTCGGTTTTTTTAAAGATGATCTTTCAATTTAAAATAAAACTTACATGAATTTCGCAAAACGGAGACCAGATTTAGATTTCTGGTAAAATTTCGAGTTAAATGGGTCACTTTGGTAAGTTTGTAGGGTGAAAAAAAATTATTGGCTTGGTCACCGAATCGTCGGTAAGTTGGGTGTCCAGTGTCAAAGCGTCGGTTTTTAAATATGATCTTTCAATTTAAAATAAAAACTTACAGGAATTTCGCAAAACGGAGACCAGATTTAGATTTCTGGTAAAATTTCGAGTTAAATGGGTCACTTTGGTAAGTTTGTAGGGTGAAAAAAAATTTATTGGCTTGGTCACCGAATCCTCGGTAAGTTGGGTGTCCAGCGTCAAAGCGTCGGTTTTTTTAAAGATGATCTTTCAATTTAAAATAAAAGTTACAGGAATTTCGCAAAACGGAGACCAGATTTAGATTTCTGGTAAAATTTTCGAGTTAAATGGGTCACTTTGGTAAGTTTCTAGGGTGAAAAAAAAAGTTATTGGCTTGGTCACCGAATCGACGGTAAGTTGGGTGTCCAGTGTCAAAGCGTTGGTTTTTTAAAGATGATCTTTCAATTTAAAATAAAAGTTACAGGAATTTCGCAAAACGGAGACCAGATTTAGATTTCTGGTAAAATTTTCGAGTTAAATGGGTCGCTTTGGTAAGTTTGTAGGGTGAAAAAAAAAAATTATTGGCTTGTTCACCGAATCCTCGGTAAGTTGGGTGTCCAGTGTCAAAGCGTCGGTTTTTTTAAAGATGATCTTTCAATTTAAAATAAAACTTACAGGAATTTCGCAAAACGGAGACCAGATTTAGATTTCTGGTAAAATTTCGAGTTAAATGGGTCACTTTGGTAAGTTTCTAGGGTGAAAAAAAAAGTTATTGGCTTGGTCACCGAATCGTCGGTAAGTTGGGTGTCCAGCGTCAAAGCGTCGGTTTTTTTTAAAGATGATCTTTAAATTTAAAAAAAAATTAAAGGAATTTCGCAAAACGGAGACCAGATTTAGATTTCTGGTAAAATTTTCGAGTTAAATGGGTCACTTTGGTAAGTTTCTAGGGTGAAAAAAAAAAAAAGTTATTGGCTTGGTCACCGAATCCTCGGTAAGTTGGGTGTCCAGTGTCAAAGCGTCAGTTTTTTTAAAGATGATCTTTTAATTTAAAATAAAAGTTACAGGAATTTCGCAAAACGGAGACCAGATTTAGATTTCTGGTAAAATTTCGAGTTAAATGGGTCGCTTTGGTAAGTTTGTAGGGTGAAAAAAAAAGTTATTGGCTTGGTCACCGAATCCTCGGTAAGTTGGGTGTCCAGTGTCAAAGCGTCGGTTTTTTTTTTAAAGATGATCTTTTAATTTAAAATAAAACTTGCATGAATTTCTCAAAACGGAGACCAGATTTAGATTTCTGGAAAATTTTCGAGTTAAATGGGTCACTTTGGTAAGTTTCTATGGTGGAAAAAAAAAAGTTATTGGCTTGGTCACCGAATCGTCGGTAAGTTAGGTGTCCAGCGTCAAAGCGTCGGTTTTTTTAAGATGATCTTTCAATTTAAAAAAAAGTTTCAGGAATTTCGCAAAACGGAGACCAGATTTAGATTTCTGGTAAAATTTCGAGTTAAATGGGTCGATTTGGTAAGTTTGTAGGGTGAAAAAAAAAGTTATTGGCTTGGTCACCGAATCCTCGGTAAGTTGGGTGTCCAGTGTCAAAGCGTCGGTTTTTTTAAAGATGATCTTTCAATTTAAAATAAAACTTACAGGAATTTCGCAAAACGAAGACCAGATTTAGATTTCTGGTAAAATTTCGTGTTAAATGGTTCACTTTGGTAAGTTTCTAGGGTGAAAAAAAAGTTTTGGGCTTGGTCACCGAATCGACGGTAAGTTAGGTGTCCAGCCTCATAGCGTTGGTTTTTTTAAGATGATCTTTCAATTTAAAATAAAAGCTACAGGAATTTCGCAAAACGGAGACCAGATTTAGATTTCTGGTAAAATTTCGAGTTAAATGGGTCGATTTGGTAAGTTTGTAGGGTGAAAAAAAATTATTGGCTTGTTCACTGAATCCTCGGTAAGTTGGGTGTTCAGTGTCAAAGCGTCGGTTTTTTTAAAGATGATCTTTTAATTTAAAAAAAAACTTACATGAATTTCGCAAAAAGGAGACCAGATTTAGATTTCTGGTAAAATTTCGAGTTAAATGGGTCACTTTGGTAAGTTTGTATGGTGGAAAAAAAAAAAAAAGTTATTGGCTTGGTCACCGAATCGTCGGTAAGTTGGATGTCCAGCGTCAAAGCGTCAGTTTTTTTAAATATGATCTTTCAATTTAATAAAAAAGTTACAGGAACTTCGCAAAACCGAGACCAGATTTAGATTTCTGGAAAATTTTCGAGTTAAATGGGTCACTTTGGTAAGTTTCTAGGGTGAAAAAAAAAAGGTATTGGCTTGGTCACCGAATCCTCGGTCAGTTGGGTGTCCAGTGTCAAAGCGTCGGTTTTTTTAAAGATGATCTTTCAATTTAAAATAAAACTTACAGGAATTTCGCAAAACGGAGACCAGATTTAGATTTCTGGTAAAATTTCGAGTTAAATGGGTCACTTTGGTAAGTTTGTAGGGTGAAAAAAAAAAGATTATTGGCTTGGTCACCGAATCGACGGTAAGTTGGTGTCCAGCGTCAAAGCGTCGGTTTTTTTAAAGATGATCTTTCAATTTAAAATAAAAGTTACAGGAATTTCGCAAAACGGAGACCAGATTTAGATTTCTGGTAAAATTTTCGAGTTAAATGGGTCACTTTGGTAAGTTTGTAGGTGAAAAAAAAAAAAAAAGTTATTGGCTTGGTCACCGAATCCTCGGTAAGTTGGGTGTCCAGCGTCAAAGCGTCGGTTTTTGTAAAGATGATCTTTGAATTTTAAATAAAACTTACAGGAATTTCGCAAAACGGAGACCAGATTTAGATTTCTGGTAAAATTTCGAGTTAAATGGGTCACTTTGGTAAGTTTCTAGGGTGAAAAAAAAAAAAGTTATTGGCTTGTCACCGAATCGTCGGTAAGTTGGGTGTCCAGCGTCAAAGCGTCGTTTTTTTAAAAAGATGATCTTTCAATTTAAAATAAAAGTTACAGGAATTTCGCAAAACGGAGACCAGATTTAGATTTCTGGTAAAATTTTCGAGTTAAATGGGTCTCTTTGGTAAGTTTGTAGGGTGAAAAAAAAAGTTATTGGCTTGGTCACCGAATCCTCGGTAAGTTGGGTGTCCAGTGTCAAAGCGTCGGTTTTTTTAAAGATGATCTTTCAATTTAAAATAAAAGTTACAGGAATTTCGCAAAACGGAGACCAGATTTAGATTTCTGGTAAAATTTTCGAGTTAAATGGGTCACTTTGGTAAATTTCTAGGGTGAAAAAAAAGTTAGTGGCTTGGTCACCGAATCCTCGGTAAGTTGGGTGTCCAGTGTCAAAGCGTCGGTTTTAAAGATGATCTTTCAATTTAAAATAAAACTTACAGAATTTCGCAAAACGGAGACCAGATTTAGATTTCTGGTAAAATTTCGAGTTAAATGGGTCACTTTGGTAAGTTTCTAGGGTGAAAAAAAAAAAAAAATTATTGGCTTGGTCACCGAATCGTCGGTAAGTTGGGTGTCCAGCGTCAAAGCGTCGGTTTTTTTAAAGATGATCTTTCAATTTAAAAAAAAAACTTACAGGAATTTCGCAAAACGGAGACCAGATTTAGATTTCTGGTAAAATTTCGAGTTAAATGGGTCACTTTGGTAAGTTTGTAGGGTGAAAAAAAAAAAAAAAACGTTATTGGCTTGGTCACCGAATCGTCGGTAAGTTGGGTGTCCAGCGTCAAAGCGTCGGTTTTTTTAAAGATGATCTTTCAATTTAAAATAAAAGTTACAGGAATTTCGCAAAACGGAGACCAGATTTAGATTTCTGGTAAAATTTCGAGTTAAATGGGTCACTTTGGTAAGTTTGTAGGGTGAAAAAAAGTTATTGGCTTGGTCACCGAATCGTCGGTAAGTTGGGTGTCCAGCGTCAAAGCGTCGGTTTTTTTAAGATGATCTTTCAATTTAAAATAAAACTTACAGGAATTTCGCAAAACGGAGACCAGATTTAGATTTCTGGTAAAATTTCGAGTTAAATGGGTCACTTTGGTAAGTTTCTAGGGTGAAAAAAAAAAGTTATTGGCTTGGTCACCGAATCCTCGGTAAGTTGGGTGTCCAGCGTCAAAGCGTCGGTTTTTTTTTAAAGATGATCTTTCAATTTAAAATAAAACTTACAGGAATTTCGCAAAACGGAGACCAGATTTAGATTTCTGGTAAAATTTCGAGTTAAATGGGTCACTTTGGTAAGTTTCTAGGGTGAAAAAAAAAATTATTGGCTTGGTCACCGAATCGACGGTAAGTTGGGTGTCCAGCGTCAAAGCGTCGGTTTTTTTTTAAAGATGATCTTTCAATTTAAAATAAAGTTACAGGAATTTCGCAAAAACGGAGACCAGATTTAGATTTCTGGTAAAATTTCGAGTTAAATGGGTCGATTTGGTAAGTTTGTAGGGTGAAAAAAAGTTATTGGCTTGGTCACAGAATCCTCGGTAAGTTGGTGTCCAGTGTCAAAGCGTCGGTTTTTTAAAGATGATCTTTTAATTTAAAATAAAAGTTACAGGAATTTCGCAAAACGGAGACCAGATTTAGATTTCTGGTAAAATTTCGAGTTAAATGGGTCACTTTGGTAAGTTTGTAGGGTGAAAAAAAAAAATTATTGGCTTGGTCACCGAATCGTCGGTAAGTTGGGTGTCCAGCGTCAAAGCGTCGGTTTTTTTAAAGATGATCTTTCAATTTAAAAAAAACTTACAGGAATTTCGCAAAACGGAGACCAGATTTAGATTTCTGGAAAATTTCGAGTTAAATGGGTCACTTTGGTAAGTTTGTAGGGTGAAAAAAAAAGTTATTGGCTTGGTCACCGAATCCTCGGTAAGTTGGGTGTCCAGTGTCAAAGCGTCGGTTTTTTAAAGATGATCTTTCAATTTAAAATAAAAAGTTACAGGAATTTCGCAAAACGGAGACCAGATTTAGATTTCTGGTAAAATTTCGAGTTAAATGGGTCACTTTGGTAAGTTTCTAGGGTGAAAAAAAAGTTATTGGCTTGGTCACCGAATCGACGGTAAGTTGGGTGTCCAGCGTCAAAGCGTCGGTTTTTTAAAGATGATCTTTCAATTTAAAATAAAAGTTACAGGAATTTCGCAAAACGGAGACCAGATTTAGATTTCTGGTAAAATTTCGAGTTAAATGGGTCACTTTGGTAAGTTTCTAGGGTGAAAAAAATTGGCTTGTTCACCGAATCGACAGTAAGTGTTATTGGCTTGGTCACCGAATCGACGGTAAGTTGGGTGTCCAGTGTCAAAGCGTCAGTTTTTTTAAAGATGATCTTTCAATTTAAAATAAAAGTTACAGGAATTTCGCAAAACGGAGACCAGATTTAGATTTCTGGTAAAATTTCGAGTTAAATGGGTCGATTTGGTAAGTTTGTAGGGTGAAAAAAAAAAGTTATTGGCTTGGTCACCGAATCCTCGGTAAGTTGGGTGTCCAGTGTCAAAGCGTCGGTTTTTTTAAAGATGATCTTTTAATTTAAAATAAAACTTACAGGAATTTCGCAAAACGGAGACCAGATTTAGATTTCTGGTAAAATTTCGAGTTAAATGGGTCACTTTGGTAAGTTTGTAGGTGAAAAAAAAAAAGTTATTGGCTTGGTCACCGAATCCGGTAAGTTGGGTGTCCAGCGTCAAAGCGTCGGTTTTTTTAAAGATGATCTTTCAATTTAAAATAAAACTTACAGGAATTTCGCAAAACGGAGACCAGATTTAGATTTCTGGTAAAATTTCGAGTTAAATGGGTCACTTTGGTAAGTTTGTAGGGTGAAAAAAAAAAAGTATTGGCTTGGTCACCGAATCCTCGGTAAGTTGGGTGTCCAGTGTCAAAGCGTCGGTTTTTTTAAAGATGATCTTTCAATTTAAAATAAAACTTACAGGAATTTCGCAAAACGGAGACCAGATTTAGATTTCTGGTAAAATTTCGAGTTAAATGGGTCACTTTGGTAAGTTTCTAGGGTGAAAAAAAAAGTTATTGGCTTGGTCACCGAATCGTCGGTAAGTTAGGTGTCCAGCGTCAAAGCGTCGGTTTTTTTAAGATGATCTTTCAATTTAAAATAAAACTTACAGGAATTTCGCAAAACGGAGACCAGATTTAGATTTCTGGTAAAATTTCGAGTTAAATGGGTCACTTTGGTAAGTTTGTAGGTGAAAAAAAAAAGGTTATTGGCTTGGTCACCGAATCCTCGGTAAGTTGGGTGTCCAGTGTCAAAGCGTCGGTTTTTTTAAAGATGATCTTTCAATTTAAAATAAAACTTACAGGAATTTCGCAAAACGGAGACCAGATTTAGATTTCTGGTAAAATTTCGAGTTAAATGGGTCGCTTTGGTAAGTTTGTAGGGTGAAAAAAAAAATTATTGGCTTGTCACCGAATCCTCGGTAAGTTGGGTGTCCAGTGTCAAAGCGTCGGTTTTTTTAAAGATGATCTTTTAATTTAAAATAAAACTTACAGGAATTTCGCAAAACGGAGACCAGATTTAGATTTCTGGTAAAATTTCGAGTTAAATGGGTCACTTTGGTAAGTTTCTAGGTGAAAAAAAAAAGTTATTGGCTTGGTCACCGAATCGTCGGTAAGTTGGGTGTCCAGCGTCAAAGCGTCAGTTTTTTTAAGATGATCTTTCAATTTAAAATAAAAGTTACAGGAATTTCGCAAAACGGAGACCAGATTTAGATTTCTGGTAAAATTTCGAGTTAAATGGGTCACTTTGGTAAGTTTGTAGGGTGAAAAAAAAAAAAAAATTATTGGCTTGGTCACCGAATCCTCGGTAAGTTGGGTGTCCAGTGTCAAAGCGTCGGTTTTTTTAAAGATGATCTTTCAATTTAAAATAAAACTTACAGGAATTTCGCAAAACGGAGACCAGATTTAGATTTCTGGTAAAATTTCGAGTTAAATGGGTCACTTTGGTAAGTTTCTAGGTGAAAAAAAAAAGTTATTGGCTTGGTCACCGAATCGACGGTAAGTTAGGTGTCCAGCGTCAAAGCGTTGGTTTTTTTAAAGATGATCTTTCAATTTAAAATAAAAGCTACAGGAATTTCGCAAAACGGAGACCAGATTTAGATTTCTGGTAAATTTTCGAGTTAAATGGGTCACTTTGGTAAGTTTGTAGGGTGAAAAAAAAAAGTTATTGGCTTGGTCACCGAATCCTCGGTAAGTTGGGTGTCCAGTGTCAAAGCGTCGGTTTTTTAAAGATGATCTTTCAATTTAAAATAAAAGTTACAGAATTTCGCAAAACGGAGACCAGATTTAGATTTCTGGTAAAATTTTCGAGTTAAATGGGTCACTTTGGTAAGTTTCTAGGGTGAAAAAAAAAAAGTTATTGGCTTGGTCACCGAATCGTCGGTAAGTTGGGTGTCCAGTGTCAAAGCGTCGGTTTTTAAAGATGATCTTTCAATTTAAAAAAAAACTTACAGGAATTTCGCAAAACGGAGACCAGATTTAGATTTCTGGTAAAATTTCGAGTTAAATGGGTCACTTTGGTAAGTTTTAGGGTGAAAAAAAAAGTTATTGGCTTGGTCACCGAATCGACGGTAAGTTGGGTGTCCAGCGTCAAAGCGTCCGTTTTTTTAAATATGATCTTTCAATTTAAAATAAAAGTTACAGGAATTTCGCAAAACGGAGACCAGATTTAGATTTCTGGTAAAATTTTCGAGTTAAATGGGTCACTTTAGTAAGTTTCTAGGGTGAAAAAAAAAGTTATTGGCTTGGTCACCGAATCGTCGGTAAGTTGGGTGTCCAGCGTCAAAGCGTCGTTTTTTTAAAGATGATCTTTCAATTTAAAATAAAACTTACAGGAATTTCGCAAAACGGAGACCAGATTTAGATTTCTGGTAAAATTTCGAGTTAAATGGGTCACTTTTGTAAGTTTCTAGGTGAAAAAAAAAAGTTATTGGCTTGGTCACCGAATCGTCGGTAAGTTAGGTGTCCAGCGTCAAAGCGTCCGTTTTTTTAAAGATGATCTTTCAATTTAAAATAAAAGTTACAGGAATTTCGCAAAACGGAGACCAGATTTAGATTTCTGGTAAAATTTTCGAGTTAAATGGGTCACTTTGTAAGTTTGTAGGGTGAAAAAAAAGTTATTGGCTTGGTCACCGAATCCTCGGTAAGTTGGGTGTCCAGTGTCAAAGCGTTAGTTTTTTTAAAGATGATCTTTTAATTTAAAATAAAAGTTACAGGAATTTCGCAAAACGGAGACCAGATTTAGATTTCTGGTAAAATTTCGAGTTAAATTTGGTCGCTTTGGTAAGTTTGTAGGGTGAAAAAAAAAAGTTATTGGCTTGGTCACCGAATCGTCGGTAAGTTAGGTGTCCAGCGTCAAAGCGTCGGTTTTATTAAGATGATGTTTCAATTTAAAATAAAAGTTACAGGAATTTCGCAAAACGGAGACCAGATTTAGATTTCTGGTAAAATTTCGAGTTAAATGGGTCGATTTGGTAAGTTTGTAGGGTGAAAAAAAAAAAGTTATTGGCTTGGTCACCGAATCCTCGGTAAGTTGGGTGTCCAGTGTCAAAGCGTCGGTTTTTTTTAAAGATGATCTTTCAATTTAAAATAAAACTTACAGGAATTTCGCAAAACGGAGACCAGATTTAGATTTCTGGTAAAATTTCGAGTTAAATGGGTTTCTTTGGTAAGTTTGTAGGGTGAAAAAAATTATTGGCTTGGTCACCGAATCGTCGGTAAGTTGGGTGTCCAGCGTCAAAGCGTCGGTTTTTTTAAGATGATCTTTCAATTTAAAATAAAAGTTACAGGAATTTCGCAAAACGGAGACCAGATTTAGATTTCTGGTAAAATTTCGAGTTAAATTTGGTCGCTTTGGTAAGTTTGTAGGGTGAAAAAAAATGTTATTGGCTTGGTCACCGAATCCTCGGTAAGTTGGGTGTCCAGTGTCAAAGCGTCGGTTTTTAAAGATGATCTTTCAATTTAAAATAAAACTTACAGGAATTTCGCAAAAAACGGAGACCAGATTTAGATTTCTGGTAAAATTTCGAGTTAAATGGGTCGCTTTGGTAAGTTTGTAGGGTGAAAAAAAAAAAAGATATTGGCTTGGTCACCGAATCCTCGGTAAGTTGGGTGTCCAGTGTCAAAGCGTCGGTTTTTTTAAAGATGATCTTTCAATTTAAAATAAAACTTACAGGAATTTCGCAAAACGGAGACCAGATTTAGATTTCTGGTAAAATTTTCGAGTTAAATGGGTCGCTTTGGTAAGTTTGTAGGGTGAAAAAAAAGTTATTGGCTTGGTCACCGAATCGACGGTAAGTTGGGTGTCCAGTGTCAAAGCGTCGGTTTTTAAAGATGATCTTTCAATTTAAAATAAAACTTACAGGAATTTCATAAAACGGAGACCAGATTTAGATTTCTGGTAAAATTTCGAGTTAAATGGGTCGCTTTGGTAAGTTTGTAGGGTGAAAAAAAAAATGTTATTGGCTTGGTCACCGAATCCTCGGTAAGTTGGGTGTCCAGTGTCAAAGCGTCGGTTTTTTTAAAGATGATCTTTCAATTTAAAAAATAAAACTTACAGGAATTTCGCAAAACGGAGACCAGATTTAGATTTCTGGTAAAATTTCGAGTTAAATGGGTCACTTTGGTAAGTTTCTATGGTGAAAAAAAAAAGTTATTGGCTTGGTCACCGAATCGTCGGTAAGTTGGGTGTCCAGCGTCAAAGCGTCGGTTTTTAAAGATGATCTTTCAATTTAAAATAAAAGTTACAGGAATTTCGCAAAAAACGGAGACCAGATTTAGATTTCTGGTAAAATTTCGAGTTAAATGGGTCGATTTGGTAAGTTTGTAGGGTGAAAAAAAAAGTTATTGGCTTGGTCACCGAATCCTCGGTAAGTTGGGTGTCCAGTGTCAAAGCGTCGTTTTTTAAAGATGATCTTTTAATTTAAAATAAAACTTACAGGAATTTCGCAAAACGGAGACCAGATTTAGATTTCTGGTAAAATTTCGAGTTAAATGGGTCACTTTGGTAAGTTTCTAGGGTGAAAAAAAAAACGTTATTGGCTTGGTCACCGAATCGTCGGTAAGTTGGGTGTCCAGCGTCAAAGCGTCGTTTTTTTTTTTTAAAGATGATCTTTTTCAATTTAAAATAAAATTTTACAGGAATTTCGCAAAACGGAGACCAGATTTAGATTTCTGGTAAAATTTTCGAGTTAAATGGGTCACTTTGGTAAGTTTCTAGGGTGAAAAAAATTATTGGCTTGGTCACCGAATCCTCGGTAAGTTGGGTGTCCAGTGTCAAAGCGTCGGTTTTTAAAGATGATCTTTCAATTTAAAATAAAAATTACAGGAATTTCGCAAAACGAAGACCAGATTTAGATTTCTGGTAAAATTTCGAGTTAAATGGGTCACTTTGGTAAGTTTCTAGGGTGAAAAAAAAGTTATTGGCTTGGTCACCGAATCGACGGTAAGTTGGGTGTCCAGCCTCAAAGCGTCGGTTTTTTTAAGATGATCTTTCAATTTAAAATAAAAGTTACAGGAATTTCGCAAAACGGAGACCAGATTTAGATTTCTGGTAAAATTTCGAGTTAAATGGGTCGATTTGGTAAGTTTGTAGGGTGAAAAAAAGTTATTGGCTTGGTCACCGAATCCTCGGTAAGTTGGGTGTCCAGTGTCAAAGCGTCGGTTTTTTTAAAGATGATCTTTCAATTTAAAATAAAACTTACAGGAATTTCGCAAAACGGAGACCAGATTTAGATTTCTGGTAAAATTTCGAGTTAAATGGGTCACTTTGGTAAGTTTGTAGGGTGAAAAAAAAAGTTATTGGCTTGGTCACCGAATCGACGGTAAGTTGGTGTCCAGTGTCAAAGCGTCGGTTTTTTAAAGATGATCTTTCAATTTAAAATAAAAGCTTACAGGAATTTCGCAAAACGGAGACCAGATTTAGATTTCTGGTAAAATTTCGAGTTAAATGGGTCGACTTTGGTAAGTTTGTAGGGTGAAAAAAAAAAGTTATTGGCTTGTTCACTGAATCCTCGGTAAGTTGGGTGTCCAGTGTCAAAGCGTCGGTTTTTTAAAGATGATCTTTTAATTTAAAATAAAACTTACATGAATTTCACGCAAAACGGAGACCAGATTTAGATTTCTGGTAAAATTTCGAGTTAAATGGGTCACTTTGGTAAGTTTGTATGGTGAAAAAAAAAGTTATTGGCTTGGTCACCGAATCCTCGGTAAGTTGGTGTCCAGTGTCAAAGCGTCGGTTTTTTAAAGATGATCTTTCAATTTAAAATAAAAGTTACAGGAATTTCGCAAAACGGAGACCAGATTTAGATTTCTGGTAAAATTTCGAGTTAAATGGGTCACTTTGGTAAGTTTGTAGGGTGAAAAAAAAAAAAAGTTATTGGCTTGGTCACCGAATCCTCGGTAAGTTGGGTGTCCAGTGTCAAAGCGTCGGTTTTTAAAGATGATCTTTTAATTTAAAATAAAACTTACAGGAATTTCGCAAAACGGAGACCAGATTTAGATTTCTGGTAAAATTTCGAGTTAAATTTGGTCACTTTGGTAAGTTTCTAGGGTGAAAAAAAAAAAAAAAAAAAAATTATTGGCTTGGTCACCGAATCCTCGGTAAGTTGGGTGTCCAGTGTCAAAGCGTCGGTTTTTTTTTAAAGATGATCTTTTAATTTAAAATAAAACTTGCAGGAATTTCGCAAAACGGAGACCAGATTTAGATTTCTGGTAAAATTTTCGAGTTAAATGGGTCACTTTGGTAAGTTTCTAGGTGAAAAAAAAAGTTATTGGCTTGGTCACCGAATCGTCGGTAAGTTAGGTGTCCAGCGTCAAAGCGTCAGTTTTTAAAGATGATCTTTCAATTTAAAAAAAAGTTTCAGGAATTTCAAAAACGGAGACCAGATTTAGATTTCTGGTAAAATTTCGAGTTAAATGGGTCGATTTGGTAAGTTTGTAGGGTGAAAAAAAAAAAAAGTTATTGGCTTGGTCACCGAATCCTCGGTAAGTTGGGTGTCCAGTGTCAAAGCGTCGGTTTTTTTAAGATGATCTTTCAATTTAAAATAAAACTTACAGGAATTTCGCAAAACGGAGACCAGATTTAGATTTCTGGTAAAATTTCGAGTTAAATGGGTCACTTTGGTAAGTTTCTATGGTGAAAAAAAAGTTATTGGCTTGGTCACCGAATCGACGGTAAGTTAGGTGTCCAGCGTCAAAGCGTCGGTTTTTTTAAGATGATCTTTCAATTTAAAATAAAAGTTACAGGAATTTCGCAAAACGGAGACCAGATTTAGATTTCTGGTAAAATTTCGAGTTAAATGGGTCGATTTTGGTAAGTTTGTAGGGTGAAAAAAAAATTATTGGCTTGTTCACCGAATCCTCGGTAAGTTGGGTGTCCAGTGTCAAAGCGTCGGTTTTTTTAAAGATGATCTTTTAATTTAAAATAAAACTTACATGAATTTCGCAAAACGGAGACCAGATTTAGATTTCTGGTAAAATTTCGAGTTAAATGGGTCACTTTGGTAAGTTTCTATGGTGGAAAAAAAAAGTTATTGGCTTGGTCACCGAATCGTCGGTAAGTTGGATGTCCAGCGTCAAAGCGTCAGTTTTTTAAATATGATCTTTCAATTTAATAAAAAAGTTATAGGAATTTCGCAAAACCGAGACCAGATTTAGATTTCTGGAAAATTTTCGAGTTAAATGGGTCACTTTGGTAAGTTTGTAGGGTGAAAAAAAAAATATTGGCTTGGTCACCGAATCCTCGGTAAGTTGGGTGTCCAGTGTCAAAGCGTCGGTTTTTTAAAGATGATCTTTCAATTTAAAATAAAACTTACAGGAATTTCGCAAAACGGAGACCAGATTTAGATTTCTGGTAAAATTTCGAGTTAAATGGGTCACTTTGGTAAGTTTTTAGGGTGAAAAAAAAAAAGTTATTGGCTTGGTCACCGAATCGACGGTAAGTTAGGTGTCCAGCGTCAAAGCGTCGGTTTTTTTAAGATGATCTTTCAATTTAAAATAAAAGTTACAGGAATTTCGCAAAACGGAGACCAGATTTAGATTTCTGGTAAAATTTCGAGTTAAATGGGTCGATTTGGTAAGTTTGTAGGGTGAAAAAAAAATTATTGGCTTGGTCACCGAATCCTCGGTAAGTTGGGTGTCCAGTGTCAAAGCGTCGGTTTTTTTAAAGATGATCTTTTAATTTAAAATAAAACTTGCATGAATTTCGCAAAACGGAGACCAGATTTAGATTTCTGGTAAAATTTCGAGTTAAATGGGTCACTTTGGTAAGTTTCTATGGTGGAAAAAAAAAAGTTATTGGCTTTGTCACCGAATCGTCGGTAAGTTGGGTGTCCAGCGTCAAAGCGTCGGTTTTTTTAAAGATGATCTTTCAATTTAAAATAAAACTTACAGGAATTTCGCAAAACGGAGACCAGATTTAGATTTCTGGTAAAATTTCGAGTTAAATGGGTCACTTTGGTAATTTTCTAGGGTGAAAAAAAGTTATTGGCTTGGTCACCGAATCGACGGTAAGTTGGGTGTCCAGTGTCAAAGCGTCGGTTTTTTTAAAGATGATCTTTTAATTTAAAATAAAAGTTACAGGAATTTCGCAAAACGGAGACCAGATTTAGATTTCTGGTAAAATTTCGAGTTAAATGGGTCGATTTGGTAAGTTTGTAGGGTGAAAAAAAAAAAGTTATTGGCTTGGTCACCGAATCGTCGGTAAGTTGGGTGTCCAGTGTCAAAGCGTCGGTTTTTTAAAGATGATCTTTCAATTTAAAATAAAAGTTACAGGAATTTCGCAAAACGGAGACCAGATTTAGATTTCTGGTAAAATTTCGAGTTAAATGGGTCACTTTGGTAAGTTTGTAGGGTGAAAAAAAAAGTTATTGGCTTGGTCACCGAATCCTCGGTAAGTTGGGTGTCCAGCGTCAAAGCGTCGGTTTTTTTAAAGATGATCTTTCAATTTAAAATAAAACTTACAGGAATTTCGCAAAACGGAGACCAGATTTAGATTTCTGGTAAAATTTTCGAGTTAAATGGGTCACTTTGGTAAGTTTCTAGGTGAAAAAAAAAAAGTTATTGGCTTGGTCACCGAATCGACGGTAAGTTAGGTGTCCAGCGTCAAAGCGTCGGTTTTTAAGATGATCTTTCAATTTAAAAAAAAGTTACAGGAATTTCGCAAAACGGAGACCAGATTTAGATTTCTGGAAAATTTCGAGTTAAATGGGTCGATTTGGTAAGTTTGTAGGGTGAAAAAAAAAATTATTGGCTTGGTCACCGAATCCTCGGTAAGTTGGGTGTCCAGTGTCAAAGCGTCGGTTTTTAAAGATGATCTTTCAATTTAAAATAAAACTTACAGGAATTTCGCAAAACGGAGACCAGATTTAGATTTCTGGTAAAATTTCGAGTTAAATGGGTCACTTTGGTAAGTTTGTATGGTGGAAAAAAAAAGAGTTAAAATGTTATTGGCTTGGTCACCGAATCGTCGGTAAGTTGGGTGTCCAGCGTCAAAGCGTCAGTTTTTTTAAATATGATCTTTCAATTTAAAATAAAACTTACAGGAATTTCGCAAAACGGAGACCAGATTTAGATTTCTGGTAAAATTTCGAGTTAAATGGGTCACTTTGGTAAGTTTCTAGGGTGAAAAAAAAAAAGTTATTGGCTTGGTCACCGAATCCTCGGTAAGTTGGGTGTCCAGTGTCAAAGCGTCGGTTTTTTAAAGATGATCTTTCAATTTAAAATAAAACTTACAGGAATTTCGCAAAACGGAGACCAGATTTAGATTTCTGGTAAAATTTCGAGTTAAATGGGTCAATTTGTAAGTTTGTAGGGTGAAAAAAAAATTATTGGCTTGTTCACTGAATCCTCGGTAAGTTGGGTGTCCAGCGTCAAAGCGTCGGTTTTTTTAAGATGATCTTTCAATTTAAAATAAAACTTACAGGAATTTCGCAAAACGGAGACCAGATTTAGATTTCTGGTAAAATTTCGAGTTAAATGGGTCACTTTGGTAAGTTTGTAGGGTGAAAAAAAGTTATTGGCTTGGTCACCGAATCGTCGGTAAGTTGGGTGTCCAGTGTCAAAGCGTCGGTTTTTTTAAAGATGATCTTTTCAATTTAAAATAAAACTTACAGGAATTTCGCAAAACGGAGACCAGATTTAGATTTCTGGTAAAATTTCGAGTTAAATGGGTCACTTTGGTAAGTTTCTAGGGTGAAAAAAAAAGTTATTGGCTTGGTCACCGAATCCTCGGTAAGTTGGGTGTCCAGTGTCAAAGCGTCGGTTTTTTTAAAGATGATCTTTCAATTTAAAATAAAAGTTACAGGAATTTCGCAAAACGGAGACCAGATTTAGATTTCTGGTAAAATTTCGAGTTAAATGGGTCACTTTGGTAAGTTTGTAGGGTGAAAAAAAACGGTTATTGGCTTGGTCACCGAATCCTCGGTAAGTTGGGTGTCCAGTGTCAAAGCGTCGGTTTTTTTAAAGATGATCTTTTAATTTAAAATAAAACTTACAGGAATTTCGCAAAACGGAGACCAGATTTAGATTTCTGGTAAAATTTCGAGTTAAATGGGTCACTTTGGTAAGTTTGTAGGGTGAAAAAAAAAGTTATTGGCTTGGTCACCGAATCGTCGGTAAGTTGGGTGTCCAGCGTCAAAGCGTCGGTTTTTTTAAGATGATCTTTCAATTTAAAATAAAGTTACAGGAATTTCGCAAAACGGAGACCAGATTTAGATTTCTGGTAAAATTTCGAGTTAAATGGGTCGATTTGGTAAGTTTGTAGGGTGAAAAAAAAATTATTGGCTTGTTCACTGAATCCTCGGTAAGTTGGGTGTCCAGTGTCAAAGCGTCGGTTTTTTTAAAGATGATCTTTTAATTTAAAATAAAACTTACAGGAATTTCGCAAAACGAAGACCAGATTTAGATTTCTGGTAAAATTTCGTGTTAAATGGTTCACTTTGGTAAGTTTCTAGGGTGAAAAAAAAAAAGTTATTGGCTTGGTCACCGAATCGACGGTAAGTTAGGTGTCCAGCCTCAAAGCGTTGGTTTTTTTAAGATGATCTTTCAATTTAAAATAAAAGCTACAGGAATTTCGCAAAACGGAGACCAGATTTAGATTTCTGGTAAAATTTCGAGTTAAATGGGTCGATTTGGTAAGTTTGTAGGGTGAAAAAAAAAATTATTGGCTTGTTCACCGAATCCTCGGTAAGTTGGGTGTTCAGTGTCAAAGCGTCGGTTTTTTTAAAGATGATCTTTTAATTTAAAATAAAACTTACATGAATTTCGCAAAACGGAGACCAGATTTAGATTTCTGGTAAAATTTCGAGTTAAATGGGTCACTTTGGTAAGTTTCTATGGTGGAAAAAAAAGTTATTGGCTTGGTCACCGAATCGTCGGTAAGTTGGGTGTCCAACGTCAAAGCGTCAGTTTTTTTAAATATGATCTTTCAATTTAAAAAAAAGTTACAGGAATTTCGCAAAACCGAGACCAGATTTAGATTTCTGGAAAATTTTCGAGTTAAATGGGTCACTTTGGTAAGTTTCTAGGGTGAAAAAAGTTATTGGCTTGGTCACCGAATCCTCGGTCAGTTGGGTGTCCAGTGTCAAAGCGTCGGTTTTTTTAAAGATGATCTTTTAATTTAAAATAAAACTTACAGGAATTTCGCAAAACGGAGACCAGATTTAGATTTCTGGTAAAATTTCGAGTTAAATGGGTCGCTTTGGTAAGTTTGTAGGGTGAAAAAAAAAGTTATTGGCTTGGTCACCGAATCCTCGGTAAGTTGGGTGTCCAGCGTCAAAGCGTCGGTTTTTTTAAAGATGATCTTTCAATTTAAAATAAAACTTACAGGAATTTCGCAAAACGGAGACCAGATTTAGATTTCTGGAAAATTTTTCGAGTTAAATGGGTCACTTTGGTAAGTTTCTATGGTGGAAAAAAAAAAGTTATTGGCTTGGTCACCGAATCCTCGGTAAGTTGGGTGTCCAGCGTCAAAGCGTCGGTTTTTAAAAAGATGATCTTTTAATTTAAAATAAAACTTACAGGAATTTCGCAAAACGGAGACCAGATTTAGATTTCTGGTAAAATTTCGAGTTAAATGGGTCGATTTGGTAAGTTTGTAGGGTGAAAAAAAGTTATTGGCTTGGTCACCGAATCCTCGGTAAGTTGGGTGTCCAGTGTCAAAGCGTCGGTTTTTTAAAGATGATCTTTCAATTTAAAATAAAACTTACAGGAATTTCGCAAAACGGAGACCAGATTTAGATTTCTGGTAAAATTTCGAGTTAAATGGGTCGCTTTGGTAAGTTTGTAGGGTGAAAAAAAAAAAAAAGTTATTGGCTTGGTCACCGAATCGACGGTAAGTTAGGTGTCCAGCGTCAAAGCGTCGGTTTTTTAAAGATGATCTTTCAATTTAAAATAAAACTTTCAGGAATTTCGCAAAACGGAGACCAGATTTAGATTTCTGGTAAAATTTCGGTTAAATGGGTCACTTTGGTAAGTTTCTAGGGTGAAAAAAAGTTATTGGCTTGGTCACCGAATCGACGGTAAGTTGGGTGTCCAGCGTCAAAGCGTTGGTTTTTTAAAGATGATCTTTCAATTTAAAATAAAACTTACAGGAATTTCGCAAAACGGAGACCAGATTTAGATTTCTGGTAAAATTTCGAGTTAAATGGGTCGATTTGGTAAGTTTGTAGGGTGAAAAAAAAAATTATTGGCTTGTTCACTGAATCCTCGGTAAGTTGGGTGTCAGTGTCAAAGCGTCGGTTTTTTTAAAGATGATCTTTTAATTTAAAAAAAACTTACATGAATTTCGCAAAACGGAGACCAGATTTAGATTTCTGGTAAAATTTCGAGTTAAATGGGTCACTTTGGTAAGTTTCTATGGTGGGCAAAAAAAAGTTATTGGCTTGGTCACCGAATCGTCGGTAAGTTGGGTGTCCAGCGTCAAAGCGTCGGTTTTTTTAAATATGATCTTTCAATTTAATAAAAAAGTTACAGGAATTTCGCAAAACCGAGACCAGATTTAGATTTCTGGAAAATTTTCGAGTTAAATGGGTCACTTTGGTAAGTTTCTAGGGTGAAAAAAAAAAAAAGTATTGGCTTGGTCACCGAATCCTCGGTAAGTTGGGTGTCCAGTGTCAAAGCGTCAGTTTTTTTAAAGATGATCTTTTAATTTAAAATAAAAGGTTACAGGAATTTCGCAAAACGGAGACCAGATTTAGATTTCTGGTAAAATTTCGAGTTAAATTTGGTCGCTTTGGTAAGTTTGTAGGGTGAAAAAAAAGTTATTGGCTTAGTCACCGAATCCTCGGTAAGTTGGGTGTCCAGAGTCAAAGCGTCGGTTTTTTTAAAGATGATCTTTTAATTTAAAATAAAACTTGCATGAATTTCTCAAAACGGAGACCAGATTTAGATTTCTGGAAAATTTTCGAGTTAAATGGGTCACTTTGGTAAGTTTCTATGGTGGAAAAAAAAAGTTATTGGCTTGGTCACCGAATCGTCGGTAAGTTAGGTGTCCAGCGTCAAAGCGTCGGTTTTTTTAAGATGATCTTTCAATTTAAAAAAAAAACTTTCAGGAATTTCGCAAAACGGAGACCAGATTTAGATTTCTGGTAAAATTTCGAGTTAAATGGGTCGATTTGGTAAGTTTGTAGGGTGAAAAAAAAGTTATTGGCTTGGTCACCGAATCCTCGGTAAGTTGGGTGTCCAGTGTCAAAGCGTCGGTTTTTTTAAAGATGATCTTTTAATTTAAAATAAAACTTACAGGAATTTCGCAAAACGAAGACCAGATTTAGATTTCTGGTAAAATTTCGTGTTAAATGGTTCACTTTGGTAAGTTTCTAGGTGAAAAAAAAGTTTTGGCTTGGTCACCGAATCGACGGTAAGTTAGGTGTCCAGCCTCAAAGCGTCGGTTTTTTTTAAGATGATCTTTCAATTTAAAATAAAAGTTACAGGAATTTCGCAAAACGGAGACCAGATTTAGATTTCTGGTAAAATTTCGAGTTAAATGGGTCGATTTGGTAAGTTTGTAGGGTGAAAAAAAATTATTGGCTTGGTCACCGAATCCTCGGTAAGTTGGGTGTCCAGTGTCAAAGCGTCGGTTTTTTTTAAAGATGATCTTTTAATTTAAAAAAAACTTACATGAATTTCGCAAAACGGAGACCAGATTTAGATTTCTGGTAAAATTTTCGAGTTAAATGGGTCGCTTTGGTAAGTTTGTAGGGTGAAAAAAAGTTATTGGCTTGGTCACCGAATCGTCGGTAAGTTGGGTGTCCAGTGTCAAAGCGTCGGTTTTTTTAAAGATGATCTTTCAATTTAAAATAAAAGTTACAGGAATTTCGCAAAACGGAGACCAGATTTAGATTTCTGGTAAAATTTTCGAGTTAAATGGGTCACTTTGGTAAGTTTGTAGGGTGAAAAAAAAGGTATTGGCTTGGTCACCGAATCCTCGGTAAGTTGGGTGTCCAGTGTCAAAGCGTCGTTTTTTTAAAGATGATCTTTCAATTTAAAATAAAAGTTACAGGAATTTCGCAAAACGGAGACCAGATTTAGATTTCTGGTAAAATTTCGAGTTAAATGGGTCACTTTGGTAAGTTTGTAGGGTGAAAAAAAGTTATTGGCTTGTCACCGAATCCTCGGTAAGTTGGGTGTCCAGTGTCAAAGCGTCGGTTTTTTTAAAGATGATCTTTTAATTTAAAATAAAACTTACAGGAATTTCGCAAAACGGAGACCAGATTTAGATTTCTGGTAAAATTTCGAGTTAAATGGGTCACTTTGGTAAGTTTGTAGGGTGAAAAAAAAAGTTATTGGCTTGGTCACCGAATCGTCGGTAAGTTGGGTGTCCAGCGTCAAAGCGTCGGTTTTTTTAAAGATGATCTTTCAATTTAAAATAAAAGTTACAGGAATTTCGCAAAACGGAGACCAGATTTAGATTTCTGGTAAAATTTCGAGTTAAATGGGTCACTTTGGTAAGTTTGTAGGGTGAAAAAAAAAGGTTATTGGCTTGGTCACCGAATCCTCGGTAAGTTGGGTGTCCAGCGTCAAAGCGTTGGTTTTTAAAGATGATCTTTCAATTTAAAATAAAACTTACAGGAATTTCGCAAAACGCAGACCAGATTTAGATTTCTGGTAAAATTTCGAGTTAAATAGGTTTCTTTGGTAAGTTTGTAGGGTGAAAAAAAAAGTTATTGGCTTGGTCACCGAATCGACGGTAAGTTAGGTGTCCAGCCTCAAAGCGTTGGTTTTTTTAAGATGATCTTTCAATTTAAAATAAAAGTTACAGGAATTTCGCAAAACGGAGACCAGATTTAGATTTCTGGTAAAATATTCGAGTTAAATGGGTCGCTTTGGTAAGTTTGTAGGGTGAAAAAAAAAATTATTGGCTTGTTCACTGAATCCTCGGTAAGTTGGGTGTCCAGTGTCAAAGCGTCGGTTTTTTAAAGATGATCTTTCAATTTAAAATAAAACTTACAGGAATTTCGCAAAACGGAGACCAGATTTAGATTTCTGGTAAAATTTCGAGTTAAATGGGTCACTTTGGTAAGTTTCTATAGGGTGAAAAAAAAGTTATTGGCTTGGTCACCGAATCGTCGGTAAGTTGGGTGTCCAGCGTCAAAGCGTCGGTTTTTTAAAGATGATCTTTCAATTTAAAAAAAGGTTACAGGAATTTCGCAAAACCGAGACCAGATTTAGATTTCTGGTAAAATTTTCGAGTTAAATGGGTCACTTTGGTAAGTTTCTAGGGTGAAAAAAAAAAAATATTGGCTTGGTCACCGAATCCTCGGTAAGTTGGGTGTCCAGTGTCAAAGCGTTAGTTTTTTAAAGATGATCTTTTAATTTAAAATAAAAGTTACAGGAATTTCGCAAAACGGAGACCAGATTTAGATTTCTGGTAAAATTTCGAGTTAAATTTGGTCGCTTTGGTAAGTTTGTAGGGTGAAAAAAAAATTTATTGGCTTAGTCACCGAATCCTCGGTAAGTTGGGTGTCCAGAGTCAAAGCGTCGGTTTTTTAAAGATGATCTTTTAATTTAAAATAAAACTTGCATGAATTTCTCAAAACGGAGACCAGATTTAGATTTCTGGAAAATTTTCGAGTTAAATGGGTCACTTTGGTAAGTTTCTATGGTGGAAAAAAGTTATTGGCTTGGTCACCGAATCGTCGGTAAGTTAGGTGTCCAGCGTCAAAGCGTCGGTTTTTAAGATGATCTTTCAATTTAAAAAAAAGTTTCAGGAATTTCGCAAAACGGAGACCAGATTTAGATTTCTGGTAAAATTTCGAGTTAAATGGGTCGATTTGGTAAGTTTGTAGGGTGAAAAAAAGTTATTGGCTTGGTCACCGAATCCTCGGTAAGTTGGGTGTCCAGTGTCAAAGCTTCGGTTTTTTTAAAGATGATCTTTCAATTTAAAATAAAACTTACAGGAATTTCGCAAAACGAAGACCAGATTTAGATTTCTGGTAAAATTTCGTGTTAAATGGTTCACTTTGGTAAGTTTCTAGGGTGAAAAAAAAGTTTTGGCTTGGTCACCGAATCGACGGTAAGTTAGGTGTCCAGCCTCATAGCGTTGGTTTTTTTAAGATGATCTTTCAATTTAAAATAAAAGCTACAGGAATTTCGCAAAACGGAGACCAGATTTAGATTTCTGGTAAAATTTCGAGTTAAATGGGTCGATTTGGTAAGTTTGTAGGGTGAAAAAAAATTATTGGCTTGTTCACTGAATCCTCGGTAAGTTGGGTGTTCAGTGTCAAAGCGTCGGTTTTTAAAGATGATCTTTTAATTTAAAAAAACTTACATGAATTTCGCAAAAAGGAGACCAGATTTAGATTTCTGGTAAAATTTCGAGTTAAATGGGTCACTTTGGTAAGGTTGTATGGTGGAAAAAAAAAGTTATTGGCTTGGTCACCGAATCGTCGGTAAGTTGGATGTCCAACGTCAAAGCGTCAGTTTTTTTAAATATGATCTTTCAATTTAATAAAAAGTTACAGGAACTTCGCAAAACCGAGACCAGATTGAGATTTCTGGAAAATTTTCGAGTTAAATGGGTCACTTTGGTAAGTTTCTAGGGTGAAAAAAAAAAATTTTGGTATTGGCTTGGTCACCGAATCCTCGGTCAGTTGGGTGTCCAGTGTC